>CAUYPK010138724.1:0-134986 GCA_963574355.1 Loris lydekkerianus
AGCCAGACAGAGTTGCTAAGGCCTTGCAGGGTTTAAATAATCTCTCTGTGTCTGTAGGCCGTGAGCCTGTCTTCTTCAGATAAGTTTCTCTTCAAGTCCCTTGCCCAGCCTGCGATGGGATCACTTGTTCTTTTCTTGCTTATACTTTTGAGTTCTCTGTGGATTCTGGTTATTAAACCTTTACCTTTGTTAGAGACATAACCTGCAAATATCTTCTCCAATTCTGAGGGCTATCTACTTGCTTTACTTACTGTGTTCTTGGCTGTGCAGAAGCTTTTTAGTTTGATCAGGTACCAGTAGTGTATTTTTGGAAGCTGCTTCAGTTGAATGAATGCTTTTAATTGGCTTGCAAAGATCAAATAACTGTAAGTAGTTGGATTCATCTCTTGGTTCTCTATTCTGTTCCAGACATTTACCTCTCTGTTTTTGTGCCAGTACCATGCTGTTTTGATCACTATTGATTTGTAGTATAGTCTGAGGTCTGGTAGCATGATTCCTCCTGCTTTCTCATCATCTTTAATCATCAGAGAAATGCAAATCAAAACTAGTTTTGAGAGATCATCTAACTCCAGTACGATTAGCCTATATCACAAAATCCCCAGACCAGCGATGTTGGCATCAATGTGGAGAACAAGGAACACTTCTATACTGCTGGTGGGAATGCAAATTAATACATTCCTTTTGGAAAGATGTTTGGAGAACACTTAGAGATCTAAAAATAGATCTGCCATTCAATCCTATAATTTCTCTACTAGGCATATGCCCAGAAGACCAAAAATCACATTATAACAAAGATATTTGTACCAGAATGTTTATTTCAGCCCAATTCATAATTGCTAAGTCATGGAAAAAGCCCAAGTGCCCATCAATCCACGAATGGATTAATAAATTATGGTATATGTACACCATGGAATATTATGCAGCCTTAAAGAAAGATGGAGACTTTACCTCTTTCATGTTTACATGGATGGAGCTGAAACATATTCTTCTTAGTAAAGTATAAGAATGGAATAAAAAGTATCCAATGTACTCAGCCCTACTATGAAACTAATTTATGACTTTCACATGAAAGCTGTAACCCAGTTATAACCTAAGAATAGGGGGAAGGGGGAAAGGGAGGGGAGGGAGGGGGGAGGGGGGTGGAGGGAGGGGTATTGGTGGGATTACAACTGTGGTGCATCTTACAGGTGTGAAACTTAGTAAATGTAGAATATAAATGTCTTAACACATAACTAAAAAAGGCCAGGAAGGCTATGTTAACCAGTGTGATGAAAATGTGTCAAACAGTCTATAAAATCAGTGTATGGTGCCCCATGATCGCATTAATGTACACAGCTATGATTTAATAATAAAAAAAATCACTTGCACTTGAACAATGTGAAAAAAAACAAAAACAAAAAACAAACAAAAAATCAAAATAACACAGAGCCACAGAAAACAGACATATAGGATAATGGAAAAGAATGGAAAGCCCAGAAATAAATCCACTCAATATGGATCAAAAACCAACTCAAAATGGATCAAAAACCTAAATGTAAGAATCAAATCTCTAAAACCACTAGAAGAAAAGATGGAGAAAAAGCTCCACGACATTGGTCTGTACAGTGATTGCTTGGATGTGAACCCAAAAGCACAGCCAACAATAGCAAAAATAGACAACTGGGACCCCAGAAATCTAAAAAGCTTCTGCATAGCCAAAGAAATAATTAGCAGAATAACAAATAGCAAGGTAACCTATGCAATGAGAGAAAATATTTGCAAACTATCCATCTAATAATGGGTTAAAAGCCAAAATTTGGAGTTCCAAAGGGAACTCAAACAACTCAATAGTAAGAAAACAATCCAATTTTTAAAATGGGCAAATGATCTCAATCAACTTTTCTCAAAAGAAGACAAATTGGCAAACAGCCATATGAAAAATTCTCAATATCCCTCATCATCCAAGAAATGCAAATTAAAACCACAATGAGATATCCTCTCATATCTTTCAGAAGGGCTATTATAAAAAAGCTAAAAGATAACAAGTGCTAGAGAGCATGAGGAGAAAAGAGAATTGTTAGCGGGAATGTAAACTAGGATAGCAATTATGGAAAATAGTATGAAAGTTCCTCAAAATATTAAAAATTGAATTATCGTGTGATTCAGCAATCCCATTACTAGGAATCTATCCAAAGAAAATGAAATCAGTATGTGAAAGAGATATCTGCACTCTCATGTCCACCACAACACTATTTACAATAGCCAAGATACAGATTCAATCTAAGTGTTCATCAACAGATGTATAAAAAAAATGTAGCACATATATACAATAAAAACTATTTGGCATTAAAAAAGAAGGAAGTCCTTGCCATTTGCAACAACATGGATAAACCTGGAAGGTGTTGTTAAGTGAAAAGAGCCAAGTACAGAAAGTAACAGGTGCTTCTCTGAAGGTAGGAGGCAGGGACAGGAAACTGTTGGCAAGAGGATACATATTTTAATCAGAGAAGAGGAATGAGGTCAAGAGATCTATTGTGCAACGTGGCAATGATCGTTAATGACAATGTTATATTCTTAAAATTTGTTTAATGTAAATTTTAAGTGTTCTCCATGCAAACAATAATATGTGAAGTAATGCATACTGACTAACTCAGTTTAGCTATTCCACAATGTACACATATTTCAAAGTAATGTGTTGCATAAGATAAACAGGTACAATATTTTTCAATAAAATATAAAATACATTGTCTATATACACAGAAAAACACACATATATATGTATGCACACACAAAACAGTTAAAAAGCATAACATTTTCTGGGGTGATTATCAATTGATGTTGACAGCAACAACACAAGAGAGGCTGAAGGTGACATGACCTTTGTGGCTGTAAGGTTTCTACATTCCACTAAAGTAGTAAAATATAGGTTCTAAGTAGGATATGAAAAACTAAATAGGAATATTGGATCCCTTGATGAACCACTGGAAAAATATATAAAGTCAAAAAAGTTTGCAAAATAGAAGATGTAAACAAATGATGAGACATACAATGTTCATTGAGTGGAAAACCCAGCATAGTAAAGATGCCTGTTCTTCCTTATTGATCTATAGATTTGATACAATTATAGTCAAAATACTAGCAGGAGGGGTTTTTATGAAAGCAATTATTTATTACATGAAATAAGAAGTGTATGCAATCATTTGATAAGAGTTTCCAGAGTTAAGATCAGAATGCCTCTTTCGGGAAATCTCAAAGCATAGCACTCACAAGGAAGTCGTAACAAATGATTCAGGCCTTTGCCCCACAGGTGACTCACAAAAATAAATCCCAGAAACCAAGGGAAGCCACCACTGTTGTTCTGAGCTTCCTGTTCCCAGGGGCCCCTCTTTTACTTCCCACATCATGTGCTGTTTTTCACTGGCCAAAGCTAAGAATTCCCCCCTTTCTTTTCTGGTTTTTTTTTTTTTTTTTTTTTTTTTTTTTTTTTTGCATTTTTATTTCAGATTAATACGAGAGTACAAATGATTAGGTCACCCTGTTTGTGTTTGTTAGGTATAGTTCAAGTCTAGTTGAGCCCTTCACCCAGGGGGTGGGGCACACCAGGTCCCCTCTCTGTTCCTCCCTCCCCCATTTGGATTTGACTGTGTTTTTCTCTCCTGTGGGGGTGCACTAACTCAGTTATTAACTCAGTTGTTTTCATATTAGTATTGCATACATCGAATACTGGCTTTTCCATTCTTGTGATACTGTGCTAAGAAAAATGTTGTTCAGCTCTATCCAGGTTAATACAAAAGATGTAAAGTCTCCATCTTATTTTACACCTGATGGTCCTCCGTGGTGTACATATATCATAGTTTATTAATCCATTCATGAATTGATGCACAGGATTTTTTTTTTTTTGTAAAGAAAAGCATATCCTTAAATTAATATAAAGACAAATCAGAATAGCCCAAAAATTTTTTTCGTGAAAAGAACAAAGTTGAAGGATAAACACTTCCCAATGTTACAATTAAATATAAAGGTGCAGAATCAAGACAGTGAGTTATTGGTGAAAGGACAGACACGGGTCAGCTGAATAGGCTGGAGTTCAGAAACACACTCACAAAAGACATAATAAGTGAATTTTTAAGAAAGATACAAAAGCAATTCGGTGTGGGCAAAGAATAAGAATCTTTTCAACAAATGATAGTGTAACAATTATAAACACAAGTGTAAAAAGGAAAAACAAGCCTAAACATGTACTTCATGCCCTACAAAAAATAACTTTTACTAGATCATGAGTTTATTTATAAAATATTGAACTATAAAACTTCTAGAAGAAGGCAAAGGAGAGAATCTAGGTTTTCTTTTTTATAATTGTTAAGTAAGGAACTCAAAAATATAATACTAAGGATACAATCCACAAATTAAAAAAGCATTACGGATCAAACTAAAATAAATATGTTTTAGATTCTGCAAAAGACACTGTTTATTTACTAAAATAAAATGTTTTGGGTTCTGCAAAAGATACTGTTAAGAAAATTAAATTACAAAAAGTATTTGTATATCTCATACTTAAAAAAATACTTTTACTTAGAATATATCAGGAATTCCAATATTTCAACAATAAGGAAACAATCTAGGTTTGTTTTTTTTTTTCTTTGACTTTGGATTAATATACGGGTACCTACGATTAGGTTACATTGTTTGCATTTGTTAAGAAAAGTCCCAGTTGTAACTGCATCTTTCGACCTACTTTTAAAAATGGGCAAAGGATTTGATCCAACACTTCACCAAGGAAGACATACGAACAGGGAAACAAGAACAGGAACAGATACTCGGCACTGTCAGACATTAGAGATGCAAGTTAAAACCTTCAGGAGAGACTAATCCACACTTACTAGGTAGATACAATTCAAAAATAAAAAAACCTGACAATACCGAGCCTTGGTGAGGACACAGAACTCTCAGAACTCTCATACACCGTCGGTGGGAGTGTGAAACGATAGAGCCACAGTGGGAAACAATTTGGCAGTTTCTTAAAAAGTTAAAAATACAGTTACCACATGACCTGGCAATCACACTCCTGGGTACTTAGCTTAGAAAAATTAAAACTTACGTTCACACATGTACAATAAACCTGTACGTGAATGTGTCTAGTAGTTTATTCACAATCACTAGAAACTGAGAGGAACCCAAATGTCCTTCAATGGATGCACGACAAACGTCTGTTGGTAATGGGATGTTACTCAGAAATGAACGGGAAGGGGTCGTCCACGTGCACACAATGTGATGAATCTAAGTGAAGGAATCCAGTCTTAAAAGGTGCTTCACTGACTGATTCCCTCTAGACGACACTAGGGAAAAGGCCACACTCTGGGCCGTGAAAATGGATTCGTAGTTCCCACGGGAAGCTGGAGGTGGAAGGAGGACTAACTACAGAAGAGCAGTACCAGAATGATTTTTTCTTTTAATTAATAGACCTGTTTTGTATCCTGACTGTGGAGGCGGCTACTTAAATCTAAACATATGTTAAAATTCATAGAACTCTTCAAAAAACAAGTGAATTTTCCAGTATCTTTTTAAGTGAATTTATAATCTTTTTAATGATTGCAACTCTTATTTATACCTCTGGTAAAACCAACAACACTAAAGATTATGCTAAGAAAACTCTGATCCATTTCTTTTTAAAATCTGAATAGCCTTGAAAAAATTGAAACAATTAAATATAAATATTTTAGCAGTGCAATCAAGAAAATCATATCAAGTAAAATTTATAATGAAGTTAATTTCACATGCGTTACTGTTACAAATCATTATTACTGGATTGTACAGTAATGCAGTCCATTTAAACGAGTGTAATTAGCATTCCTTTTCTAGTCAACCCACTTAAAAAATTTCTCCAGTTATCTTTAATCATTGGCAATATTTTCAGTACTGTTGTTCATCATGTACAAAAGTCGCATACTCCTATTTAATTCACAAAGTGTACATATATTTGGTTCAGAAAAGTCAAATATATCTCCTATTTGGGAGTATTAAATAACAAGAGAAAATTTCATTTGGAAGTACCAAATAATAATAGAAGCCTTGGCTATGCAAAAGAAATGTTGGATTGGGTAGAAAAGGAGTTAAACTTAAGACTCCTGCTGGCTCACGTGATTTATTGCACAGTCACTTTATACAAGATAGAGTGTTAGAAATTTTAAGGACTATAGTTGCAAATAATCCAAGATCTCTGACCCTCAAAGAGATTCACAGTCAAGTGAAGAAGATAACATCCATGAAATGGCAGGTATAAATTTTGTAAATTTTAAAGTGTTATGCATAATAAAAAATAATAAAGGCAGGCATTGGCACATACTATAACAGAAATAATAACAAAATTCTGCAAGTTTTTATAGAGGAGAGAGATTGTTGAGTTGAACAACACTTAGAGGCAAGAGCAGAGATTTCATGCAGAGGCAACAGTGAGCTACGGCAAAAGGCAGAGTGTGTGGGGAGCACACGCAGCGGCCCAGCTGCAGGGAGAGAAGGGTGAAGGGCATCAGTGGAGGTGGGTGTGAGTGACGCACAGGAGAGGAAGTCTGGTCTCTCCTGCAGGCATGGCTGGGAGACATGAAAGGCCTGGGATCAGCAAATAGCATGCTCGGGGCCACTGGTCAAGGCAGTCTTGTGCCTGTAGGAAGGGAAAATTACAAAAGAGACCTGAGGACCCAGGTAAAGAGACCAGGTGCAAAGCTACCTAGTTCACATAAGGCCAAACAATCCCTAACTAGCAAGTGTCATTAGGACTGGACAGCAAGGGAAAGTGTTGCAAAGCGGGGGTGGTGGGGTTTGTGGCTGCCTGTCTTGGGCTTGACAGGAAAGGACACTGAGGCTGACCAGTGGGGACTGGTAATGTCACCAACTGAGCTAGGTATCTTTGGAACACAACACAGAAAAGATAGGAACTGGGGGAGAGAGACAGGCTGAGTTTCAGGCCTGGGTTAGAGTGAGATGCCGCAGAAGCCCAAACAGAGGTGGGGGGAGGAAGAAAGTGCACAGAGCTTAAGGTAAAATAAAGGACTAGGAGCCAGAACACAGGTGGACCGAGCAGGAACGAGGATTGTCAACAGACATGCACATGCCTTGGGTTTTGGAGGAAGGAGCCAGGGATGGGGACTGAGCAAAGGCTGGCAAGGAGAGCACAGAGTTCCCTAGAGAGCTGAGAGAAAAACCCTCCCGCACAAAACCACAGAGGACGCTGGCCACTTACCTCTCACAGGCTAGTGCCTATGCAAGCCAGACTTCAAGTAGACAAAGACAGGAGGGACAAGAAAGAAAAAACACGGAGCGAGGAGGTCGTGGGAGATTAAGCATCACGTGTGGGAGGCTTCCCAAGGACATTACTCGGTCTCGGGGGATAACAGGACCTCAGCCGACAGCCGGGTTGCATAAAACACGGCCCCCTCTCTGCTTGGAACAAAGTACCCATCCGCACTCTGCCACAGGATAGAACCATTAAATTGATAACCTGCGGCTGTGGCTGGACAGGATTAGGGCCAGCCTAATCTGGGAGAGGCAGTGTTTTTCTGATGATTTGCTGTCTTCTAGGGAGAAATAATGAAAAGAAACACGGCACGCGGGGGCCCATCTCCAGCTGTGGCCAATCTCCCCACACTGCACTAGGCAGGCTGTGTGGGGCCAGCACTCTCAGATGAGAGCTCTCAGGGCATCCCACTGCCCGGCCACAAGGGCAGAAGCAAACATCGCCTCTTTCCAAATTTCCTCTGTCTTTAAGGAAATGTTGCTGTACCTTCCCTAACCGAGTCCTTGCAAAGCCCGTACATGAGCTTCAGCGTCCGGGAACATTCTCAAGACTCGGCACACTGGCCTTGCTGTCACAGGTGTTTCTTATTTGCTGTCTCCTTTTCTCTAGACAACCAGAGGCAGAAATGCTCACCATATCTAGGGAAGTTCTGGGTGTACAAGATACACGGGAGAGAGCCAAATGGACATCTCTGTGGAGACCTTTGTTTCATTTTTTTTCAGCAGTCACACATGACGGTGGCCCTGTGGGGTGAAGCATGAAATTTCATGTCCAAGAAAACTAGTAACAAAGTGGCTTCTCTCAGGTCATCCAGCCACTTCCCCAGGACATGGTCACTTCAAGACAATAAAAAACCCTCATGAAAACAGGCTAAGTGGGTTGTTCTGATCTGTGTTTTTGTTTCATTTTACTGCAGTTTTATTCTACTTCTGGGGAGACTTGGCTTGAAGGTATTGGATAAATGCTAAATAATAATCAGGCTGAGAAAAAGAAATGGATTTCCCAGCATAGTGGGCATAAAGAGAACAGCCTTAATTATGGATTCCTGCTCCAGCCTTGTTCACACCTCGGCTCACATTCAAATAACTTAAGGGAGAAAATAGTTCAGACTCTAGTAAAGCAGAAACTATGTGAAGGCTGTTGGCAAGTCGATTCCATCTTTCCTTTAATTTGAAAATGTATTTCTACACCATTGTACTAGATCAATAAAGAAAATACGGGAAGCAAGTTTACCGATACAGGGCCCAGAGGCTACAGGTGGGGCGCTCCAGACAGAGGCAGCAGAATCAGCCCTGCCCGTGGGAAGTCCTGAGTTCACTTTCCTACAGGGCTTTACCTGATTTCAGCTCAGAACTGCTTTCAACGGCCAATTACAAGGTGAAGGGAATCTTTGTGTGGCAACGTAGGTCTTTCTTTGGCTTAATGTAACAGTGAGTGTTGAATTGCTCTAGCTTTTTATTAACAGCACCATATTAAAAATTAAAGTCTTTCCAATTTACAAAACTGGTTCCAAAAGATTCTCAGGGTATGTAAAGGTCAAATCCAATGAGTTCATTTGGTTGGAATAAGACATCTGATAGGCGTATTTATTCTTTCTACTTTCATCAGGAAATAGTGGATTTGGGTTTTTCAGTGAAAAAACAAAAAGCCTGAGCCACCTGAGCAACAGGAACATGTTTGTGATTATTCCACAAGCTTGACTTTCAAGATGTTTCTACAAAAGCACAGCGAAAAAAAGAATAAAGGCAATTACACATTCAATCTACGTGCCAGCTGAGGTTATCCCGTCCTTTGAGATGTACATGAAATTAACTTCAGCCACCACTCACATCTTTAATAAGGAGTCCAATAGTCTCTCTGAGATTTTTGCACACATCTGAAATGTACTTTTTCACAGTTATCTGTATTTTTTAATTAACTATTCCCACTGAACTTACATCTCTCCTTTCATAACTGCTCTTTTTCTTGCTGCCCACTGATAACTCACATACCAACACGGTCCCTTACCCCTTTGTTACTGAAACTCTCCCCTCACAAGGCAGTTCTGCAGAGCACATAGTGCTGGCGTGTGTCATACATAAATAGTTTTTAAATCAAATGCATTAGACATACACATTCCTAAAATTCCTTCAGCTGTCACAGGAAATATATGATACTCATTGCCCGTAAGTTCTCTATGAAACTCTGAACTTCTGTCTCCTTTTCTCAGTACTCTTCCTCTCTTTTGACATTTTCCTTCCTCAAATAAATGTTACCTTTCACGCAAATCTGTTGAACTGTCTCTTCATGTCATGGTCTTCTCCTGGGCACAGAAGCTGATCAAAGCACTTTGCTAAATAAAAAGTGATCCTCTCAGAAAAGAATCACACCAGTGCCCCCAAAGGCAAAATGGTAGTTGTCTATTGTGACTTTTAAAAAATATAAGGTTTCCACACAAAGTTTGTATGCAATTTTAAATTACACACTATTTTAAATTAAATGGGATCGTGGGATCAAATGGAAGGTCTGCTAGACATTTTCACTGGAATGTTCAGCGCAGCTCAATCCACAATCGCTGAGGTGGCGAACCAACCCAAGTGCCCATCAACACCTGAATGGATATTTTATTTTATTTTATTTTTATTTTTGCAGGGTTTTTTTGCCTGGGGCCAGGTTTGAACTCATCACCTCCAGTGTATGGGGCCGGTGCCCTACTCCTTGAGCCACAGGTGCCACCCTAACACCTGAATGGATTAACCAACTGTGGCATATGTAGACCATGGAATACTACTCAGCCTTAAAAAATATGGAAACTTTACAACTTTTATACTTATCTTGATGGAGTTGTATAACATTCTTCTTAGTAAAGTATCACAAAAATGGAAAAGCAAGTATCTGATGTACACAATACTAACATGAAACCCAACAGATAAACAACTACATGCCCACAGAAGAAATAAAACACAATTGCTTTCAAAAGTGGGGCAGGGGAGAGGTGGGAAAGGGTGGGAGTGGAGAGAGGGATAGGTTAGCTCCTACCTGAAGGGCTCGAGGAAGGGTACACAGCACAGCTCCTTGGGTGAAGGGCTTTTGCCTAACAAACATAAACAATGTAACCTAATCATCTATACCCTCATATTATTTTAAAATTAAAAAATATATATATATTTTAAAAGAATATGTGTCATTCCACCCTGTTCTCTATGACACGGTTCTATGAGATTACGGAGGCTAGAGCGATACTCCAGTCTCTGTCCAGTTCATTCCCTTTGCCTTACACCTCGCTAACAAACCATAAACTCAGTATTGAGAGAGGCCATTGAGAAGGTCAGCCCTTATCTTCTACTGCATTCCCTATGAAATAGTTGCTGAACTTTTACTGGAAGAATGACAATAGTGTACCTGGGCAGCATTAACTGTTAGAAAGTAAGGGAGGGACAAACATATAATGTCTTGCACAATTTAAACGCAACAAATGACAGGTCAATTTCTTCCCTTCCTCCCTCAATCTCTTCACTGAGGCGAACATTCTTCTTTTGAATGTCCACACACTGTACATGGAAGTCCTACCTCCTGAGGAGAGAGGAGAACATCTATCTTCCTTTCTACAGGAGAATATATGAGATATGACAATAATTATGGGGCTTTCTGTTATGATCCCTTCAACATAACTTTACAGCCTTACTTATTCTAATTCTCCAGCTCTAATTTTGTTTGGTGCCTAGGACTTGCAAACAAAAGGCTCCAAATTTTATCCAACAAGCACAGAAAAGAATGGGGGTAGCTTCTACTTTGTGTCCACAGCTAAACTATCTGCACAACCCAAATGCATTTGCCATTTCAGAAGCCACATCACACTATCAGCCTCATCCTGCAACTGAAGTCACCAGATGTAGAAAACATTTTTCCTAATGGAGCGTTCTATGTAGTTCTATTACACATAATATATAAAAAACACAAACATATACATATGTATATATAATTTTATCCCTATGATATGTCCAATTTCTCAAGTTTTTTAGATTTTTAGACTTTTAATCAATTCTCTTATACAGAGCTTGGTTTATTCCAGCTTTGAAATATCTCCATCTGTGCATCTGTTTAAACATTTTAGGAGATGTTACTAATGATGATGAACATCAGATCCAGCCAGCAGGGTCTCTTGATAAGCCACTAAGATCTTCTGTTCCAACCACCGAAACCAGCCACTGAGACGTCAGGTGCTCCCCTGGCACGTTCTGCTGCACACCAGCCTCTGTCTCGGTTGCCTTCTATGAGCTAACTTTAGCCTTCATTATTTCCATCTAAGGTAGGTATCCACTGAAAGATGAGGAGCCTGAGGTTCAGCAAACGTTATGATGCAACTTGTCCAATGCCCAGAAATGTAGCAGTGGAACTGGCATGGACGTTGAGGCCCCCTTGGCTCCCAAACCTGCACTCTCTCTTGCATGGCCTCAGGCATGCACGGTCTGGCCTGGTTCAGATGCAGTGACTCACCAGACTCAAACCCTAAGATTCTAGCCCACACTTTCTACATTACTCAAAAGGATATCAAAATTATATTTTATGTAATATTATATATAATCATACTGATATCTAAAATGATGTGAAAATAAATTTTGCTAACCAACTAATTGCAAGTAGAAATGCACTAAGCCCAAAACTACCCTTTTAATTATGTATTTTTTAAAATTTTGACTTGGCATACTTAATTTCTTACTCTAAAAATTCCTAGTAATTTTATAAAATTCAAATTCAATTTAAAGTGTCTCCCATACTAAGCACTCATACCATGGTTTTTTTCTTTTAATTTCCAGGGATTATTGTCAATAATCCTAGTCTACAATTTGAAATGTATCGTTTCTCCAAATTAAATAATGAGAAAGCATTTGTCTATTCCAAAGCAGCCACTGGTATGGCTCCATTCCTCAGAGGACCTCTCAATTGGCCTCCCAATTGTTTTCACCGTTCGCTTCCTCCGGGAGGAAATTAGTTTATACCAAGTAACATAAATACAATTTAAACTGCTTTTTTCATTTACCAGCTCTGTTGATATTACTATTTCTCTCTCCTCTCTTTGCCTCCCTTCTTCTCATTTTAAATGTTAATATACAGTGTGCCCACACAGTCCATGTGCAATCTAAAAGAGTTCAACATAGTAAATGGCACACAAACTTTATGGAATCCCTGTATTTTAGGATTGTAAAAGAATAGGGGTCAGTTTTTGGCCGGGGCCGCATTTGAACCTGCTGTCCCCACAATATGGGGCCGGCGCCCTAGTCCTTGAGCCACAGGCACCGCCTGATTTGAGTCTTTTTTTTAAATGGGGTGACCACTAGGGTTTCACTATTAGCATGACGTTAGCTGTTGATTTCCTATATTCTTTTGCAATTGAAGTCCTGGTCTGCTAAACCTACTTCCTTTAAGGTGTTTATGCTTTTCTAGAAGGAAGGGAGGGGGAGGAGAAAAGAAAATAAAAGTAAAGAGAAGAAAAGAAAAAAGAAATTAAGGACTTTATTGATTGTGATCAAACATTTTAGCTTCTTTTCAGATCATTGTGGGGTTTTGGTATGGACTCGCTGGTATGGAAGATTGTAATCCTATCTCCCTGATAATAGACAAGCTTTCCAACCTTAGGGCAAATCCTAGTTGGTGGAGGTGAGTGATTATTTGGAGATACCATTGAATTTGATTTGCTAGTAGTGTGAGTCTTGTGTTCATGTTTCTCAGATAACTCGTCTACAGTTTGTCATTTTTCCTCATGGCAGGCAGAGGCTTTGCCGCCTCATCCTCTGTGGTCTCCAAGCTTAAGGGATAAGATTTTGGGGTGGGACACAGATATAAGAGGGTCCTTATCTATCAAAAGCAATCAGTGTAACCTGCTTCTGTGTACCCTCAAGGAATCCCCAACAATAAAACAAAAAAAAAAAAAGAAAGAAAGAAAAGAAACGAAGTGGGTACTGCTCACTCTCCTCCTCGGCCCTGCAGGTCAGTGCACGCAGCAGGGATGATCTTCTCTTTAAAATTCTACCTGTAAAATTATTTCATCTTGGGTCTGCTATTCAAAGAGACTTTCTGATCATTTATCTTCTGTTTTTGATCAAATCAAATGTTGTTCTTTTTCTTAATTGGGGGCATTTTTTTTTCCCGAAGAAACTATTAATATTTAATGCGGTTTTTAAGTCATGTAGTATAATTTGTATTTTCACTTTGAAAAATTACCTGTTATGTCTTCATTTTTAAAAAATATTTTTGTTTTTTCCCTTTTGTCTTTGGGTTTGCTTTTTGCCTGTTTCATTGGTATTCAGTGTTTTGTTGAAAGAAACGGCTCTTGGATTTACTGAGAAATTATATTCTTTGGCTTTTGAATTCATTAAAAATCTTTCTTTGTACTTATTAAATGTTCTCTTCTATTTCCTTAGGTTTATTCTGTGGTTGCTTTTTTAACTTGTTCAGATAATTGCTAAATTTCTTTATTTCATCATTATTTTAATAATGAAAGCATTTAAGATTATTGCCTTTGACGATAACTTTGGCTGTGTGACACAGCAATAATAAGTAATGTGTGTTTTGTTTCTATTATTTCCTAAACAGCCTATCATTGTAATTTTGATTTTTTTGATACTAATAGGTTTTTGAAAGAATATTTTAAATTACCAAATTGCTAGGTTTTATTTCTGTTACCTGATGTTTGATTATTAATTTACAATTTACTATACGTAACCACACAACATTTTCCTGCTCAATTTCTGATTTAAGAATTTTGTTTGTGAGCTAGAATATAATTAAGTTTTATAATTATTCATTGAAATTTAAAAAAAATGTATGTTCTGTGCATACTACACAAAGTTCAATGTGTCCGTGACTTAAAATTTATTACCATGTTCCAATTGTCTGTTTTCACGATGTACTTCAATGTTTCCTGTAACAAATGTGTCTCAGTCAGGCTCTCTGTGCTCATAATGTTATGAAGCACCTTCTCTGTGCCACCCCCCTTCTGGTGTTGGGGACACTGAAGGGAACCTGGAGGGGGGGGACACAGGCCCTGAAGGGGAGAAGGCGTCTGAGGCCGCATGTGCGTGCAGATCGATGCCCCTTGCTAACAAACATAGAAGGGCTTCTATAAATAACTGCAGTTTGTATTCACGTTTTCCCCTGTTTTGCTTTTTATCATTTTTCTTTGTGAAGAAAGCTGGGACCGGTAGCCAACCAGGCAGCATTTTCAGCTGGTTTCAGTTCTCCCTTGGTTGTGCCTGGTTTATCCTTTTTATTTCCTGTAGAAGTCACGGTTGAGCTTCCTTACTTGTCCTCTCTGCTAGTTGTGTGTGATAACAAACCCTCACGCAAGTCACCACCCTTCTCTGTCACATGGCCTTAGACAGACCTGCAGGTCAGCCAGGTCCCGCCTCTCACTCCTCTCACTCCTGTCAGCAACTAGCTCCAAGGAGCTCCCAGCAGTCCCCATCACCCTCTGCTCAGGGCCACCTCCCTGCTCAGCGTTCGTCCACTCTGATGGCTGCAGCAGGCAGTCCTGTCCTCAGCCTGGTACAAGCTGGGAAGTGCAGGGGAATGAACAGCCTGGACGCCACCCTCCATCACTGCGGGATGGGGACCAATGGAGAATGCACATAACTTTCACTTCTAGGTCAGAGAGACAAGGCTCATCAGTGGGTACTGTGAGGCCCGTCGTAACAGGGGCCACCTGCGTGACACTTCCTGCAACCTTCCCCTCCTTCCCCATGTCAGACTCTCTGTGCCCGGTGCCTATTCCTCACAAGCCTCTGTCCCAGGCTCCGCTTCCTGGGAGAGCCAGGCTGGACACCTCTGTGCACACAGCTGTTCAATCTCTATGTTTTTCAGAGCCTCTCCCTGAACTCTTTGTCCTGTCATTTCTGCAGCGTGGGGCTCCTGTTCCTACTCCTCCGTGGGGTTATTTTGTCCTCCTTCAATATTTCATTCACGTCTTTTTTCAAGAAGGAGCACAGCTTGCACTGATACTAGTTAATTTATATCTTTTCTCTTTATCATTAGAATAATGTCTGATTACATGAGATTTTTCACTTAGTTTTTTTTTTTTTTTTTTTTTTTTTTTAACTTCCCTGTCTCTTTTAAGCTGCGTTGTCTTTCAAGCCTCTTTCCTGGCATCACACACCCACACACATGTTCCGAGTATTTTTAACTTTGCTGCTCTGGAGCCGAGTCTAGGCTTTCAAGAACATTGTACGAGCACTCTCAGCAAGGTTCCTGCCACTCTCATGACAGCAAACAGTTTCCCGCAATGGTCAGAATTATATGTGGGCAACAATTTGCTCCTGTGACTTCTTTTTCCATTTAAAATACTAAGTAAGAGCATGTCGCATCAGAGCTATAAGAAGATGCCCCACTCTTAGAAGATTCAGTCTCAAACGCTGCCTGGGCAGCATCGAAATCTCCTGCCGGGTCGGTGTCTTAGATACTCCTCTCTGCTGAGCAGCATCCACCATGACTGCAGTGGTATTTATTTCTGCTTTTATCTCACCTTCACGTGTGTCCCATCGTGCTTCCAGATTTCTACTGACACACATGGCGCTGTTCTTCTGCCCTTTTAATTGATTTCTTTTGTTTAACCAAGGGATATTGCATTATGACACTGAGGTTATGTTTAAAACCCACTAAATTTCAGTGAGATATATATATATATATATATATTACTTACATACAAATGTGTTTATTTGGTTTCCACTTTTTGCCTTCACAAAATCAAAACGGCTTAAAATTTAATAACAATAACAATGTTTAAGATAAGGACTAGAAACAAAAACATTCAGAAAAGAAATCAGACAATTGCTGCAATGAAATGTTGAGCAATAATAATAATAACGCAAAAAAAGTAACATTCACATTGTCAAATAAGAGTGTGTCTATTATAGAATGCTTTGACTCTGAGGTTCAGTATGGAGTCATCAGTTAACTTCTTATTTTTTTTTCCAAATTCTCAAAAAAGACAACTACTATCTATAAATACAAATAAAAGATAATTTCAAAAACCAGATCATGCCAAATTTTATAGACAACAGAAAAAGAAGAAATACTTCAAACTCGTTCTACTTCATCTAGATACACCTGATGTTAAAATTGGAAAAAATATATTATTATAAAGAGAAATTACAAACATATTTAACTTATAAATGAGGATGCAATATCCTAAACAATATATTGTAAGTTTTTTTAAAATTATAAATCCACGTTAAATTTTGTCAAAGGTTTTCTGTATCTCTACTGAGAGTGTTACATAATTTGGCTCTTTTACTCTGTTAATATGGTGAATTTAATTGATTGAAATTTTTTTGGGGGGATAGTCTTAGTCACCCTGGAATTGAGTGCCGTAGTATCATAGCTCACAGCAACTTTAAACTCCAGGGCTCAAGCAATACTCTTGTTTCAGCCTCCTGAGGTGCCCGCCACCATGCCTGGCTAGTTTTTCTATTTTTATTTTTTTTATTTTTTTTAATTTTAATATGCACCATAGTAGTTTTTCTATTTTTAGTAGAAGACAGGGGTCTCACTTTTCTCAGGCTGGTCTTGAACTCCTGAGCTAAAGCAATCCACCCACCTCGGCCTCCCAGAGTGCTAGGATAACAGGTGTGAGCCACCGTGCCCAGCCTGATTGAATTTTTTTTTTTAATCTTTGAGAAAGGGTATGGTTGTGTCACCTAGGCTGTATTGCAGTCATCACACCTCATTACAACCTCAAACTCCTAGAGCCTTCTTCTACAACCTCCTGAGTATTTGGGACTATAGACACACACCTCTATGACCAGCTAATTTGCTATATTTTTTGTTGAGATGGGATTTCACTCTTTCTCAGGCATGTCCTGAACTCCTGGCCTCAAGTGATCTGCCCATCTTTGCCTCCCAGAATGCTGAGATTACAGGTGTGAGCCACAGTGCCTGACCTTGATTAATTTTTGAGTGCTGATCCAACTTTGCTTCCATGGTGTCAATACTACTTGGTCATGATATATTAGCCTTTTATATATATTTGAATTCCATTTGCTGATACTTTGTTCTTATTTTTCTTCATAGCCACTATCATTGCCAACCTCTAAAACATCTGTTACGCCTTTTGGATGATCAACATTCTTTACTTCATAAAGAAAGTTGCTGATGGGAGACAGACCACCAAGGCCCTTTAACAGCTTTCAGGGGAGGGGGCTGTTACCCCAGGCTGATATGCATGAGCTGCTCCCTTTTAGCTTCTAGGCAATAAGCTGACATCTCCCCAGCGATGGGTTTGCAGATAAGTCCATGGTGTGGCAGAAACTTAGTTTGTAATAACTGTAATATGCACCTGCAACCACCGTGTGTCATTGTTCCCCCACACAACAACTGCTATAAACTGAGATGAAATAATTCAAATTTCCTGCAGGGGAATAGACCAAGGAGTTAGGCTCTGTATATTTGTCAGCTAGGGCTGACAAGTCAAAGGGGCGCAGACTGGGTAGCTTAAAAATAGAAATTTATTTTCTCAAAATTCTAGAGTCTAGAAGTCTGGGATAAAGGTATTGATAAGGCTGGTTTGAGGCCTCTGTCCTTGGCTTGTAGATGGCTGTCTTCTCCTCATGTTTTCAAATGGACTTGACTTTGTGGACATTTGTGTCCTAATTTCTTTCTTTTCTTTCCTTCCTTCCTTCCTTCCTTCCTTCCTTCCTTCCTTCCTTCCTTCCTTCCTTCCTTCCTTCCTTCTGACAGAGTCTCACTTTATCGCCCTTGGTAGAGTGCTGTGGCATCACAGCTCACAGCAACCTCCAACTCCTGGGCTTAGGCAATTCTCTTTCCTTAGCCTCCCAAGTAGTTGAGACTATAGGCGCCCGCCACAACGCCTGGCTATTTTTTGTTGCAGTTTGGCCAGAGCCATGTTTGAACCTGCCACCCTCGGTATATAGGACTGGCGCCCTACCTACTGAGCCACAGGCACCACCAGTGTCCTAATTTCTTCTTCAAGTAAAGTCACCAGACATACTGGATTAGGAGTCCACTTTAATGAGTTCCTTTTAACTCATTTAATTCATTAACGACTTTATCTCCAAATACAGTCACATTGTGATATATTGGTGGTTAGCACTTCAATTAGGTTTTCAGGGAGGGACGCAGTTCAGCCAAAATATTCCACTCTCTGCCCCCCCTTAATCCTGTCCTTCTCACAGTGCAAAATAATATATTCACCCTCATCTCAACATCCCCCAAAGTTTAAACCCATTAAACCCATTAAACCCAGCGTCACATCCTCGGTCTAAAATTGTATCTAAGTATCCTTTAAATCAGGAATGGGTAAGACTAAAGGTATATTTCATTTCGAGAAAAAAAATTTTTTTTCAGGTGTGAACTTGTAACATTAGATAACAAATTACCTGCTTTCAAAATGCAACGATGAAACAGGCGTAGGGTAGACATTCCCATAGATACAGGGCGAGTGCCCCAGGCTTGGTCAGCGCCAGCCACCCCGGAGGACCTGCCGCGCCTCCTGCATCTCCGCCCCAGCGGCGGTGTTGGCGCAGCGGTCAGAGAGGCAGAGCTGGAAAACCAAGTGCTGCAGAGAGGGCTAGCACGGCAGAAGCCCGCAGGTCCCTAGTTGAGGGAGACCATAGCACAGCCCGCGCTGCTGCCGGTGCCAATCCCAGAACCACCTTTGAGCCTAGAAAGCCCTTCTCTGGTTGTGCTACTCCCCTGCGAGCATTTTACAGGCCTAAGGGTGATACGGGGTTCCCCCATTCAGGGGGTGGCCTCATTTCCTAGGCCTGGGCAATTTCATGTAAGTTTCCTAGGCCTGGACAATTTCATGACTGGACTGTATCCATTCATAAACACGTTCATTCCCCTTGCCCCTAGCCAAAGGGGCTGTATCCACTCATTTACACACTCATTCATATTGCCCCAGTGGAAGAGATTGTATCCATTCATTTGTTACCAAATCCTGGCCAAATGGAACTATAAAGGCCCCATGGGGGGAGGGGAGGATATATATGTATAATCTCCCCCTAGAGGAAGAAACCAGGCAAGAGATTTTCTGACTTAAGTCTTACCCTCTGCCAAGAGTTCTGATGTTTTTTTCTGTATTCTTTTCTGTCAAATAAATCCTGTCTTACCACTGATCTGTGGTCCATGGATTCCTTCTTTGAATCCCCCAGACCAAGGACCTACTGAAGAAGAAATTCCAGTATCACCATACCAAAGGGTTTAATTAAAAAGAAGAAAGGGGTCTTGGGTCACAAGTGAGTCTGAAACTCAGCAGGCAAAGTCCATCAGGTTGAAGGATTGGCATGATGCTCTGTCCTGCTGGCCTGCTGGGATTGTGGCCAGACAGAGAGGACTTCATGTGGGGACAGGCCAGCAGAGGCAATAGGTGTCCAAGAGGGGGGAGGTGAACATCTGTGCATGAGAGGGCATGGAGGCGAGGTTGGGAGGCTGGTTATACAGGTAAGAGTCAGTCAAATAGCAAAGATCATGAGAATCAGGTCTCACACTGTGAGAGGAGTGGGAACTGGAGGTTTTGCTGTGAACCCACGAATTTCAATATATATTGATAGTTTGAATCATGAACACAGATGAAAGCATAAATGTGTGTACACTCACAAACACACCCATGAATACACACACACTCATACATTTAGTCCTTCGCTCTAACAATGGACAGTGCTGAGGAGCAGCAACACCTTGGTGATCACACCCTGAGCTCAGATCTATCCAGTGTTCTCTGACTTAAAGGAGCCCACAGGCTTGGGCATAAGGCCTGAGGCAGGGAAAGCTCAAAATGAATGTCAAGTTTCTTCTTTTACTAGAAAGCAAGAACATTCTTAAAGAATGATGGTGCTGAGGCAGGATTTCTTGAGCTTGGGAATTGGAGATTAGCCTGAAAAACATGTTGATACCATTGCTACAAAAAATAGAAAAATTAGCTGGGTACAGTGTTGCACCCCTGTAGTTCTAAATACTAGGGAGGCTGAGACAGGAGGGTCACTTAAGCCCAGGAGTTTGAGTGAGACCTTGTCTCAAAAATACATAAATAAATAAATAAATAAATAAATAATGAAAATGATGAGGTTTTTCTACAGAACAGAAGGGAACAGAGGGATTGTATCCATTCATTTGTTGGGATATATATACACACACATATCCCTAGACAAAGGACCCAGGGGGAGATTTTTTCCAACTTAGGTTTTTCCCTCTACCAGAAGCTCTGGTGCTTTTCTCTGTATTCTTTTCTGTAAAATAAATCCTGTCTTACCACTGATCTGCACTCAGTGGATTAATTCTTCAAATTCCCGAGACCAAGGACCTACTGAAGAAGAAATTCTGGTAACACTCTTAAGGACAAGTAAGTAACAAAACCAGAATAGAATCTGAGGATTTGACAGTAGGTATTTGTCAACATTGATTCCCTGATTTTGATGATTATATGGCAGTTACATAGGAGAATGCCGTTGTTTTTAAAACATGTACACATTGAAGTACTTGGAGAAGATGTGAGACCAGGTTAGTAATCTATCCTAAAATAGTTCAGTGAAAGAATTGCTCTTTGCATTTGACACTTCCAACTTTTCTGTTAGTTTGTAACTATTTCAAATTTTTAAAAGATTACTGAAAATAATAAGGCTAAAGAAACAAACCACATTTGCCAATAATGAGAATAAAAATAAAGAAATCCAGCACGTCCCTTCCAATATCTGAATAACAGGTGAAATTCCTCCACACTCAATATTGACAGTGATGGATTAGCTAGAGAAATATCTCCCCATTCCTTCATTTGTTTTCCTTTATATCAGGGGAAAATTCCTTATATTGACCATCTCCATGTGTTTGTTACAGTCCCTTGAGTGGTCAACTTAGAGAGGTTCTACTATAGTTCATATAAATGAAATATTGTATGTATCATTATATAAATGAAATATTTACATAAATATTTCAATATATCTTGAATATTTAACTAGAAAATGCCATTTGAAAAGTGAAAGATGCAATTTTAGGTTAAATGGAAGCAATGTCTCCATGGTATTATACATTTTTTTTAAAAATTAAATCATAGCTGTGTACAATCATGCAATCATGAGGTTCAATGTGCTGGTTCCATATACAGTCTGAAATATTTTCACCAAACTGGTTAACATAGCCTTCATGGCTTTTTCTTAATGATTGTGTTCATGGTATTATACATTTAACAAACTTGCGTAATTTTTACCACAAGAGGCAGTAAAGGTTGAAAATGTAAATTAGTTTTAGAATAGTCTCAATAAAGTTATGAACAGACAACTTAACACAGTGCATGGTGAGTGTTCAATACATAAACCAACAGGCTAGGAATATAAATAAGTATTGTTAGAGTGTAGGTTCTTATTTAATATCCTCTGGTGTTCATTCAAAAGTCTAAAAGGGCCAATGAGTAAACTCAAAATGATAGTTGATGTATTCTTACAAACCAATTGGGAGAATATCACATGTATGTTGGCCAACTATCTTTCAAGTACTTGTGTCTAGATGAAAAAAATATATTTTTTAATACTTAAATGATTTTAGTTTTTTATTTTTTTTTTTTGAGACAGAGTCTCACTCTGTTGCCCAGGCTAGAGTGCCATGGCATCAGCCTTGCTCACAGCAACCTCGTACTCCTGAATGCAAGCAATCCTCCCTCCTCAGCTCCCAGGTAGCTGGGACTATAGTCAGATGCCACAAATACTCCACTAATTTTTCTATTTTTAGTAGAGATGGGGATTTTGCTCTTACTCAGGCTGGACTCCTGAGCTCAATGGAGCCACCTGCCTCAGCCTCCCAGAATGGTAGGAGGTGTGAGTTGCCAACGCCCTGCTATTAATAATAGATTTTAAGGCCTTTTTTTTCTGTTATCTCCAAGTAATTTTTAAAATTTATTTTGATTTTTTTTGTCTCTGTTATAGATTTTCTTCATAAGTCTGAGAGTCCTTCCTTGTCTGATGATAATTTAGGTGACTAAAGAGCTAATTGGAAATTCCAAGCAGGTGGGAGGGCTTGTCATATTTGAACATCTTCATGGAGTAGAGACATTGTTTCTTGGAGAATCCCTAAAGTTGGTATCTTCAAGTCTTTCTGTTAGGTTGGTCTGCATCAAAAGAGAAGATACTGCCAATCTCTTTTTAAATTTTTTTTTATTTTAATATTTTTGAGATGGTATCACTCTGTCACCCTAGGGTTGAATGCCCTGGCATCATCATAGCTCACAGCAACCCCAAACTCATGGGCTCAAGCAACCCAATCTCTTATAATTAGGTAAAGTTCTGGCTGACTGTCATCCTTCTGGGAGCCAAACAAGACAAGAGGCCTGGGTTCTCAGCTGTCAGTCTGAGTCTTGTATCACCGTTGTTTATAGTATGATATTCATGGCAGCCCGAGAAAACTAACATAGGCATCTTTCTAAATTCCCTTCCATAGAAAAATTGATTATTTCCTTCTCCATTACCCTGGTACTTTATTAACACTACCAGTATAGCACATATTACACTATATTACAGTTTAAAATATGTGTTTCTTCTATTAGATGAAAGTTTTTTAGAGTAGACACAGAAATTGAACAGGTCTGAATTTCCACCTGGCATACAGTTTGGGAGTTGGTGGGTGTCACTTATTATTTGTTATTCTGGATTAAATAAAAGTATCCAGAATGCTTTTGTTTCATGGACAAAACTTCCTTTGCGGTATTAGCTATTTCTGGAATGCTATATATGGAGAAGTATTTGGACCCTTACCAAGTTATACTTAGTAATCACGTCTTCACTGAATGTCTTCTAGGAGCTGACCGCGTGTGCTAAGCAGAAAAACAGGATGGAAAGTCCAAACTGACCTAGTCCCTCCCCTCATGGAGCTGACATGCCAGAAGGAGGTTCCAGGGTTTGGGAATAATTCAGTTCATACCCACTTTCAGGGAAGTAGACAGCGCATGACCTATGCCTTCTCTTTCATGGCCTGGTACTGTGGGGCTGCTCTCCTAGCCTCAGAAGGCTCAGATAGCGTGATGGTTTTGGAGAGATCTCTACAAGGTGAGCCATACATGAGATACTCATAAGGGCTCTAAAAACAAGAATAACCTACAAAAATCTGGAAAATGTTTAGAAACCAAATTATTTCTGAGTTTTGAAATGAATAAGAGACAAGCTCCTAGAAATCTAACATTACTGGAACAGATTCATGCGCTTGAGGCAAAGTAGGAGAACTCCTCCATGACCCAGAGATGACTTTAGAAGTGCTGATTGTTCAGTAGAAATTCATTGCTATGCTACAGGGTCATCAAGTTTCCTGTCTTCAGATTGTTTATAAATGTTCATCTTTGCTGCTCAGTAATGAGATTTTACTTATTCATTGTGAAAATATTGTTTCACATGCATAAGTTTTACTGAACACTGATATTAATGCATAATCATCGATTCTGCTTTGTTACAGTGATAGTGAGCCAGACATTTTAATTATATTTCAGTTCCAGGATCTGGGGTTCTATATACCATGCTGAGGCTTTGCCTTATCTCCTTGTGTACAGCATTCCCTCTTGGGCCGGGCTTGCATGACCAATACTAGATAGTCCTAAACTCAGCTCTAACATTGGATGTCCACCTGCCGAGAATTTGCTTCTCTTCTTCCTATACCACCTGCCTACCTGGTATATGTAGCAATCTCCCTGTAATGTCTTTTGCCTTTTCCTCGTGCTGGCCCTCCTTGAAATTGAGCACCTGCCCATCTATGTCTGCTGTTATTACTTGGGGATCCCCCTTCCTTGATGGGTTCCTTCTTCCTCCTGCTATTGGACCTGGGCCTAGTGACTGCCTCATCTCCCCCACACCCCTTCAGAGAGTCTCGTCCCTCCAGATTCTCCCAGTCTGGTTTGTCCACTTACGACTCAAGCTCTAGCACAGGAACCAGGAAGGGCGAGTTTTTGAGACTTAAAAAAGTTGACACTGGCAGGCCTCTGGGGCTTTTCTGCGACAAGTGGGTTTTCTGTGATTTTAGAAAATTTCTCAGAGTTCTGCAGATACTAGGACTTTCTAAAATGTCAGGAATGTTAATGACTTATATTAGTGAAGGATTTAATGGCAGCTGGCTCTCAGAGAGCAAGTGTTCTAGGCCATTAAGCATTAGACTGTGCAGAGAGAAGCTTTAAAAACCAAGAAGGTACAGATTGTTTCAAAGTTGAAGTGGAAAAGAATAGGGAAGCTTCCAAGCTACGGTTAAGTTAGAAAGTGCAAGTTCAGATCCAGGTGACATAGGCAGTCTATTCCAAAGTCTAAGTTACTTAAAGGTGCAGATTTGTCTGGTATCCAGTGCTGAGGTAAACTGTTAGGAAACTGTTAGTTTAGTTCTAAAACTTGAGAAACTCCAAAGAAATTGGAGTTAGGGGGATTGCTATAGCAGAAAATATGACTAGCAGCTCGGCAATGGCATCTTTTATACCCACCGTACTTACAGAGACAGACTCCCTGAGTAGATTCCCTCACCGCAGGGCCTAAAGGACCAAGACACGTTTTCATTATAGTGTTCAAAATGTAGTGCCTGTGAGATAATCTCATAATCTCTAATAATTTTTTTTAAATGAAAAACTTAGTGACCAGAGGCAATTAACTTGCAAGTGGCAGAGGCGGCACTTTACCAGAGTGCTTTGTTGCTGTTTCTCGGGGTTGAATGGGGAAGGGGAGATGAGAGTGAAAGAAGTGAGGAGAGCGGTTCTGGGAGTGCTGGAGGAAGAGAATCACTTAGGAAAAAAATAGAGCCAGAGGTAGTGGTGCCCTGGCCTACAAAACCGGTATAGAATCAAGTCACACCTTGGAGAGGACCAGGAAGCAGCAGCTGAAAGTGCAACTGGGCTATCAGAACCAGGTAAGCATTCTGGAAGCAAGGTACGTTAATGATCTTCATAAATATCAAGACAAAGACATACAAATGAAGAAGGCAGGCAGAAACCAAGAGTGTAAATCCCGATAGTCCAGAAAAGGGGGAGAGACCAGATATGAAGCAAAATCTTAAAAACAAGGAACAGTATGAAACGATGTTCGAAGAGTATATAAATTCAATTTCTCCAGAAAAACAGAAGCAGCAGAGAGAGAGACAGAGAGAGATGAAAGAAGGGAAAAGGAGAAGAGAAAGAGAGGAAGGGAAGAAGTTTATATCTAGGAATTGGCTCCTGTAGTTGTGTGTGTGGGGGGGGCGGTGGCAGGTCAAAAATTCGTAGCAAAGGGCAGGCTGCCAGGCTGGAAACTGGAGGCAGAATTTCTTCTCTATTAAACCTGTTTTTCTCTTAAGGACTTCTACTGACTGGATGAGGCCTACTCACCTTATCAAAGATAATCTTCTTTTTTAAAAAGTGAACCAATTATATAGTAATTGTAACCACATCTGTGAAATATCATCACAGGAACTCCCTATCTTATATTTGATTAAGGAACTGGGCACTGTAGCCTACCCAAGCTGATATATGAAACCAACCACCACAGAGGGAAAGGACAGGAGCAGCTCTGGGAACCAGAGTTAAAGCAGAGTGGGTAGAATGTCCTACAGCAAACTGGCAATCAGAAACCCATAAAAATGGAAGGCACATAACATATGATTAGGCAACAAACAGATTCCAGGGATTCTCTGATTTTGAGACAAATTGTGATGTAGGCTTGATCTTGGTTTCTATCAAATCAGTTATGCTATGACAACAAAATGCTCTGAAGTAGCCACCTGGTGGTATCTCACTTCTGAGGTTTCAGTAACCGGTGGAATCTTGTGGAAGTAACTGAGCCCTGGGGTGTGTCTTCTGACTTTATCTGTAACATGTGCCAATTTGATTAGAGCACTTAAGGAATGTTTACATTTTCTTTAAGAAAAGAATTTGAAAGTAAGTATATAGACTGATCTATGCTATATACAAAATCATGGAAGAAGGCCAGGCGAGGTGGCTCATGCCTGTAATCCTAGCACTTGGGAGGCTGAAGCGGGTGGATTGTCTGATCTCCTCCGTTAGAGACCAGGTTGAGCCAGAGTAAGACTTCCAGGGCATTGTGGCAGGCACCTGTAGTCCC
Source organism: Loris lydekkerianus (assembly GCA_963574355.1). NCBI lineage: Eukaryota > Metazoa > Chordata > Mammalia > Primates > Lorisidae > Loris > Loris lydekkerianus. Next base: position 26,305 of record CAUYPK010138724.1, read on the forward strand.
AGCTGCTTGGGAGGCTGAGGCAAGAGAATGGTTTGAGCCCAAGAGTTAGAGGTTGCTGTGAGCTATGACCCCATGGCACTGTACCACGGGTGACAAGGTAAGACTCTGTTTCAAAAAACAAAACAAAAAACAAAAAAGAATCACCTGAAGGGATATTTAAAAAAATGTTGCTGCCTTAGGCCAAACTATGGAAGATAATTCAAATGAAATGGAGTCTATACGTAAGAATTTAAAAAATCAAATTCAAATAAAACCAAAAATAGTGCTTCTAAATTCACCCAGTACAGAAAATTGTGTGCTAAAAATATTCAGAATGGGGGCGGTGCCTGTAGCTCAAAGGAGTAGGGCACTGGCCCCATGTGCCGGAGGTGGTAGATTCAAACCCGGCCCAGGTCCCCCCCCCCAAAAAAAAAGTAAAAATATTAAAAAATGTTTTTATTTTTGATTTTAAAAGACCTGAAAGTCCACGCAGTTCTGAGAAAGAGTCTGCAAGCCCCTGGATTTGATGCTTTCTTTGGCATCTTCTAGTTCTAGAATTAATTCCCTCTGAATCAGCTACTAATGCCTGTGCTTCCACTGAGTAGGCTTGTGGTGGGAATTGATGAAGTGGGCAGTATACTAGGCCAAAGGGTGATTGAAAAGCCTCAGAGGCTCAGCGCCTGTGGCTCAAGTGGCTAAGGTGCCAGCCACATACACCTGAGCTGGTTCAAATCCAGTCTGGGCCTGCCAAACAACAATGACGGCTACAACCAAAAAATAGCTGGGTGTTGTGGTGGGCGCCTGTAGTCCCAGCTACTTGGGAGGTGGAGGCAGGAGAATCGCTTGAGCCCAGGAGTTAGAGGTTGCTGTGAGCTGTGATGCCACAGCACTCTACCCAGGGCGACAGCTTGAGGCTCTGTCTCAAAAAAAAAAAAAAAAGAGTGGGTAGGGCGCCAGCCCCATATGCCGAGGGTGGCAGCTTTGAACCTGGCCCCTGCCAATGTGTGATAAAAAATAGCTGGGTATTGTGGTGGGCACTTGTGGTCCCAGCTGCTTGGGAGGCTGAGGCAGGAGAATTGCCTGAGCCCAGGAGTTGGGGGTTACTGTGGGCTGTGACGCCATAGCACCTACTGAGGGCGACGTAGTGAGACTCTGTCTCAAAAAACAAAGAAAGAAAGAAAGAAAACCCTCGGACAAATCCTCAAAGGCATAAAACCAAACATGGTTCCCATGTGGCAGATTTTTTCTTAAGACAGTGGACTTCAGTAACAGAAAAAGAGATTTAGACATGATTTTCAGAAATACTCTTAACCTTCAGGAATCACTGTATATTAGAATAGATTCTTTTCATGTTTTCTTCCACTGTTTTTAGAGATGGAGGAGGTTAGAGTAGTGCTTTTCTAAAAGATGTACCATAGCTTACAGAATTTTTATATTCTTTACATTAGAGATGCATTCTCAAGCTTTCTTTGACCAAGGAAATTATTTTAGGAACCACATGGAACCACACTTTGAGAATCACTGGCTGAGGGTCATTGAAACTGGAAGAAATTAGTGCCCCCCATTTGCTATGAATCTCTTTGGTCACACTATTATTAATTTAGTTTCTTTCATCATAATCCCTGACCCCTTCTTGACATGGAGTATATATATTAGAAAGTCTGTATGTGTATATAAATAAGGAAAAAATGAACATGACTTAAATTATGAACACTGTAAAATGCAAGATATAATGACCACAGATTTTAAGTACTCAACCTCACTAAAAACAGGTACATATAATTAAAAAAATAATAATTACCACGTAATTAAGTACTTTATATTGGCTCAGTAATTGCAGAATTCCTAAAAATGTGTCAAAGCACTTTTTCTTTCTTCCCTTTTTTGAGGCAGAGCCTCTCTTTGTTATCCAGCCAGAGAGCAGTGGTGTCATAACTCACAGCAGTCTCAAAGTCCTGGGCTCAAGGCATCCTCCTGCCTCAGCCCCTCCAGTAGGCGGAACTACAGGCACATGCCACTGCACATGGCTATTTTTTCTATTTTTAATAGAAATGGGGTCTACTCTTTGCCTAGGCTGGTCTCAAATTCCTGAGCTCAAGCCACCCTCCCATCTCACCCTCCCAGAGTGCTAGAGACAATAGGCATGAGTCATTGAGCAGAGCCCCAAAGTCCTTTTTTATTTTTTATTTTATTTTATTTTTTTGAGACAGAACCTCAGTATATCACCCTCGGTAGAATGTTGTGGCATCACAGCTTACAGTTCACAGCAACCTCAAACTCTTGGGCTTAAGTGATTCTCTTGCCTCAGCCTCCCAAGCAGCTGGGACTACAGGTGTCTGCCACAATGCCTGGCTATTTTTTTGTTGTTATTATCGTAGTTGTCATTGTTGTTTGGCAGGCCCAAGTTCGAACCGGACAGCCCTGGTGTATGTGGCCGATGCCCTAACCACTGAGCAACGGGTGCCAAGCCCCAAAGTCCTTTTTTAATAAGTTGGTTTTCAACTGTGATACAAAGTTTACATAAAACGTAAGATCTCCCTAAAATCTGTAACAAAACTTCTTGTTTGGGGTTATTTAAAGAAGAAATAATCAGATTGTATTAAAATTTAATTATTGAATTATTGTCATTTTGTATCTTGATTAGCATGTAATATAAACTAGGGGGGAAAAGCAACAATTGTTTGAATACACTGGAAATGAACTTTAACCTTTTGATACTATTGTTATTACAACATCTTTCCTCTATCTTGATTGCCCAATCACTAAAGAGCTGTGATCTTCCCAAACATTTAAAAGTCAGGCACAGGTTTGCAACTGGTAGAAGTTTGTCTTTGTCAGACTCTAAGAAAGCAGCACCACTCATTCTGATAAAACAAGTCTATGCAACTGCCAGAACAATGGAATCTATGCTGACTTTGTCAACAGAAGAACCTGTTAAGAAGAACACTCTTAAGAAATATAAAATAATTTGTGTTGTAAGTACCATCCTTAACTTTAACCTTTCTAGCTTTGTGACAAATGTTAAAAGTATGATTCTTCATTTATATTTCTTTGTGTTGTTACTGAAATGTAAAATTTCCAGTAACTGTATTCAGTTTTATCCTTTATGACAATTCTAAAGCAAATGAACATTTTAACTCATAATTTACAAGCAAAAAATTCGAGTAACAAATCAACATGGGATTAATCTAAAACATTGGAATTTATGAAAACATTTTGCAACACTGATTTTTTTTGGTGTGATGATAATTATCTTCCAATTCACTTTTTATTGCATTAAATATTTTAAAACCAGAGTGAGAAATTAAAATCACTGTATTTTATGATATATTTTTTCCAAACTATTAATGTTGTCCTATTTTACTTTACTTCTGGAGATAAGCTCTTTTGCCTGTTTTCTTTTTCTTGCCCTTTTATGTGGTAAGATCTCCTCTGTTGCACCCCCTGACCTTGGAAAAAAAACTAAAAAAAAATTATTTTTTTTCCTTTCATGGTCAAATTTTGGGGAAAATGAGGCTGCCTACACTGCCTGTGTTTTCTCAGCTCCCAACCATTTCTTATGCTGTGGCTTTTTTTCTACTGTACTGAAGTCCGCCTCCCCACTCTGCCTCCCAGAAATTACATCTTCCCAGCAATTATATCTTCCCCCCACTCCAACCTCACCACCCCTGTCCTTGGCGCTTGAGTGACCCTAACAACAATCACGGATATTGCTGAGTACTTGCCACTGAAATTCTCATTTTTTATGACTTTTCCCTTTCTCTGCATTCTTGGCCATTTTATCTTTCTTCTCATGCCAAATTGCCACATAAGCTTATCTAAATTCTATCTAAGGATCTTTACTTTCAGCAAGCTCATCTTCTCTAGTGGTTTTAGGAATAATATCCCTAATTAAGAATTGCAAGTAACCTACTAGTTTTGACATTTTACTGAGTCTCTGTCATGCAATTATTTTCTGTGAACTTTTAAAAATATTAATTTTAGTGACAGGGTCTCACTATGTTGCCCAGGCTGATCTCAAACTTCTATTCTTTGAGTCAGTGAGACTACAGGCACTCATCAACGGGCCCCACCTGCTCCCTGGATTCTCACATAGTACTTTAAGCCAAAACCAATTGCATTATTTTTTTGCCCCTAACTTGTTGCAGCTTTTGTTAAATTCCCTACTTGAGTTAATGTCACCATCTGTCTGCTCTCTGTCTCTCCAGCATTATTTTAAGCAGTAAATGAAACAATATATGAAAGCTCTGGGCTCCTTAAAGTAAGCCTTCAGTATGTCCTATTTCCTCTTTTTCTTCTGGGAATTTTAGAGAGCTCTTCGTCATTGTTATGCTACTTAGCATTTTATGCTACCTTGTCAATTAGGGAAGTTCTAAAATCCTTAGGAGAACAATTTATGCATATTTTCCTTTTTTGTGTCCTAATGGTTTTTTAGTACATATAATGGAGGTCAGTATTTTAAAATCATTATTTCAGAAGTACTCTAATGCTTTCAAATTTTGACTGACGTTTCATTTACAAAATGTAAAGGTATCTACTATGTTTTAAGTACTCTTTATTCAGCCACACTAAAGCCAAATGTTGAGTTGTCAGTGAGTTTTGGAATCCAGAGTACTCTTTTTATTTTATGCACAGCATAAGGTAGTTTTAGATGCAAGTGCACCCCAATATAAAGAAGCTTTCTCAGAATTACATCTTAGAGTTAATGATTATAAGAGGTCAAAAGTGAATTTCTTACTGACAGAATCAGGAAATGAGCCATTAATGCATGTAACAAATACAAATTGTGAGGAAACAGTGCTAGCCTCCTAAGGACAACTCCATGTTGTTGATTTTTCCAGCAAGTTTGAAGGATGAAAGTACCAAAGATAAGATGTAAACCAAAATGTGTAACTCTATGGTAGATGAGGTCTGCCCTAAGGAGTTCGCTAGTGTTATTTTGCTGAAGTCGTCCTAGGACTGGTTGCCTGTGGTTTATGAGCACCAGATGAGGGGCCAGCTGCCAATGGTGTCATTTAACACATACTTATACTCACTTTCTCCTCTCCAATCTCCCCACTACATAAAGTCATACTGAAATTTTTGGTCCTTGGGCTAACTTTGAGACCTCATAATACTGGGAGGCCTTATATTACTTTTTTCTCAGTAGTTTAACATTTTCCCGGTCACTGAATTTACTTCCATTGTGAAAGTTCCATGTGGTGATTTTTCCAGTTGTCTCTCAGAATGAAAAGAACCCCCCTCCCAAATCAATTGTTTATGGAGTTCTTAATCATCTAAGCAAAATTGATTTCCTGTTTTCCCTTTTGTCAAAGTTATTATTTGTGTTTTAAACTATAACAAAGGTTATTGTAGAATATTTTCCTAAGTAATTGCTGTGTCTGTTGCCATTTCCGACAACATACAGTATTCCAGCTTGATCATAAGCATGCTTATCTGAGGACTTTGGGGATGAGGACAGAGGGCAGTGAGAATTCCTTCTAATTATCTTATGGGTTACTCTAATCACAGCATAAAGTCCTTTATGTGGAAGAACTCTGTCAGCAGAGTGCTGATGAATGATACAAATAATCTCTGGTCAAGCAGTTTCCAAGTTACCCTAAATCATTTGTATGAGCTGGAAATATAAGGCAGATTACTTGCCAGTTAATTATTCGGATATTACATTTTCACATATATTGTATATTCTTACTGTCCTCTGATGCAGAAGGAAAAAACCCAATCCTACTCCCTAGAAATGAGGCAGTTAAAGATTTCACAGTCCTGGAATGCTTTTTGGTAAATAATCTCCAGATTTGATGCCTCATTAAAAAAAAAAAAGAAAAAAAAATGGGCAGGCAAAGTGATTTCACGGTTTTAATTTTTACTTTAATTCAATTTGGGATTAAACTCATTGCATTTGAATGGTGAATGTATTTGAATTCGAAGATCTGTAATAAATGGTATTTCAAAATTCTTTCCAAACCTTCTCTTATTTTCAGACATTAAATAAAGTAATATGTCTTTATCGCTGTTAGATCTGGGATGCCACCTAACTAGCTTGCCCTGGGTACTTAGAGAAGGTACTCAGAAAGGCTGGGTTTATTTGTATCATTGTATAAATTTTTTAAAATTGTAAAGATTACTTTTCCTTTTCTTGCAATAGGTTCTTCTTGCTTTGCTGGTGATTGTGTCACTTTCCTTAGGCCTGGGACTTGGACTCAGGAAACCAGAAGAGCAAGGTACACCCCTCAGCCTTTTCTCAGAAATAAGAACACCGTCTTATTTCTTCTTTCTCCTGGCTTTTATTAAAATGTGTCTTCCTCCCCGAGGCCCCTCCCTCTTGCATGCAGTTCTCTCCTTCTAGGCTCCTCCCTCTCCCACACCCCCACTTATCAGGAGCCCACCCCTGCGCTTGGCATTTCCTACTGTCCATTTCTTGACAAAGTCATTTCTGGACTTTTCCCTTTTACCCTTATACCAACACCCCTGTTCCTTTGAGACTCATTATCTTTCTGGCATTTTTCTTTGCCCTTCCTCAGCTTTGTAGAGGACTTTGACAACTGGATCACACTTTCCATCCCAGCTCCTGCTATAATTATCGACATCTGATGATGAAATGTCTAGACCTTGAAAGTCTTGGTTACACTACTCCTGTGACCTTGACCTTCCACCACCCGCCACCTTGATGCATATTAATACTGCTCCATCTCTGACATCTCATTATTTCTTGGTTAGACAGTGCCCCAAACTTAAAAAGTAGTACATAATAAAGGCTCCAAATGTTTGTTTTTATCATAAGAAGCAAAGAAAAATAGGAGAAACATGCCCCCAAACACAGAAACACTTCTATATCCTTTTTGCCATATCCCATTAGTACAAATAGTAATATACTATACACAATTGACTATATAAAAAGGATTTTCCATAATCTTTTTATGTATTGATGTGATCCTTTTACCAAGGTGAAGTACAAGGCCAGTTGCTAGTTCATTCATGGCCCTTTAAAACTTGGCTGATGACTTCTGTTTTTAGACACTCTCCGTTTTGACGGGGAGTGTCTAAAAACAAAGTAAAACTAAAAAAGTGAAGATTAGTTGGAAACAATTCTGCCTTCTCTTGGTCATTTTGCTGTTGTGTTTCTGAGCCAGGGTGCTATCCTGGACCTCAGGAATGTTGGCAGGCTATGTTAGTGACATTATTCTGCGGTTCCTGTGCGCAAATGGGCATCCTTTCTTGACTATTTTAAGCTCCAAATCAAATAAATTGATTGCAAAAGGCATAAATCTCTGGACAAAACCTCCTGTTGTTTCAGCTCTTCTCCTCCTTTTGTACATTTCCTGGTTGGCTTGCCAGATCACTTTCCCTCGTTCTCTTCCTTTTAGCTCTATCAGTCTAATAGGCTGGTAGGGAATGTGGCCTTCCTCCCTTCCCTCTCCCTCCCAGAGTGTGGTATTTGCCTCCCTATCACTTTCATCCCATTTATTCCTCATTCTTCCATCACCTCTGTTCTCTGAAACCCCAACCTTGGGCCATTCTCATCAATCTCCACTCCAGTTAACCCACCCTGCATAGAAAATATATGTGTTTTTTCTAATGTGTGGTTTTAAAGTTCTTACAAATTTACTGTCTTGTGTGTACATATTTTTTACTTATTCTTCAAAAATTGACACTGACTTTGTGTGTAGTACTATTATTATTAATTTCTGGGATACAGTGGTGAAGAGAACAGACAAAAGTCTTTCCAGCAGTTTACATTCTAGCAAGGAAGACAGACAGCAAAAACATAAATGGGAAAAAATATAAATCGTACGATATGGAAAGTGCTTAAGAGGAAGTAAAGCCAAAAAGGAGAATATGAAATATTGAGTCAGAGTGGGGTGTGTGTGTGAGAAATACTTTTAAGAGAAGAGTAAAGGAATAGCAGGTGCAAAGGCCTAGGGCAGGAGGTTGCCCAGCTGCTCTGTCTATAGCATAACAAGGAGGCGTGAGCTACAACTAACAGGACTAGAGGGAAGTAGTCATGAAATGAGATGGGCCAGGTGAAGAGAAGCCCGATGTTGTAGGAATTGGTGTGTCAAAGTTGGTGTGTTCGGCTTTCATTCTGAGTGGTGATCTGAGGGTTTGCAAGAAGGGATGTTATGCTCTGGTTTGCTTTTTGACAGCATCCCTAGGGCTGCTGTGTTATGAATAGACGGCAGAGCAAGAGCGAAATAGACTACTGTGGGAATTATTGCTATAATATGGACAAGTCTTGGTCCAGGTTGGCAGGATTGTAACTGGTAAAAAGTATTTGGATCCTGGATTTATATTAATGTGGTATATAGATTGTTTTTGGTGGTACATGGATTTTTTTTTTTTTTTTTTGAGACAGAGTCTCACTCTGTCACCCTGGGTAGAGTGCCATGGCAGCATAGCTCACAACAACCTCAAACTCTTGGGCTTAAGAAATCCCCTTGCCTCAGCCTCCTGAGTAGCTGGGACTACAGGCATGTGCCACTATGCCGGCTAGTTTTTCTATTGTTAGTAGAGTTGTCTAACTCTTGTCAGGCTGGTCTCAAACTCCTGAGCTCAAGCAATCCACCTGCTTCCACCTCCCAGAGTGCTAGGATTATAGGCATGAGTCACCTCTCCTGGCCTGTATACAGATTTTATTGACAGATTAAGTAGGAGGTGAGAAAGAGAGGCGTCAAAAATGACCCCAAGAATTTTGGTGTGAACATGCGGAAATATGAAACATCCAGAATTGAGATGGGGAAGACTATTGACAAGAGCTAGTTTAGGGGAAAAATATCAGGAGCTCAGTTGTAGACATGTTAAATTTGAAATACGGGCTAGATGTTGGCGTGAAGAGGTGGTGGAGGTGGTTGAACATATAAGGCTGGCTTCAGAGGTGAGGTCCAGCCCTGGCATACACTGTGGTGGCTGCCAGCATCATATGTAGGATTTAAATCCACGTGACTAGCATACACTAACCTTAAAGAATTGGGAAGATGAGAGGAAAAAACACGTAAGACTGGAAAGGGGTGGCCGGGAATTTAAGAGGAAAGCTAGGTGACTGCCGTGTCCTGGAAAGCAAATGCAGAAAAGTTTCGTGGGAGGAGAATAAATGTAAAAGGCCATTTAAGTAAACAGCTATGATATATCCGTATCTCTGTATTCTATATTACTTTTCTATTAAGTTCTATTTAAGATCCGCCTACACTGCTATGTTTGCCTTTATTTTTATGCCTCTATTATGTGGTACTCTTCAGCATATATCCAGCGTGTCATCTGACCTGTGCCCTCTCCCAGTGTTAAATCCCCAGGATGGCTTTACTTCCTTACCACCACATGAATCCTGCAGATTCTTATATGAACCTGTGAGAGATTTGCTTTGTCATACATCCAGGAACAGGATTCCTGGATCTTAGGGCTTCTATCTTCTTAACTTGGGTAAGTAGTCCCAGACTGCTTTCTAGACTACCTGCTACCCAGGCCACTCTGCCTTCACCAGGCCTCACCACCAGCCCTGGCTCTCTAATTCTTGGCAGTGTGAAGTTGGGTATAGAATTATATCATTTATTTTAATGTTTGTTTTCTTTATACTGTTTCTCCTGTCTACGTTGGTTGCTCTCTTGGTTTGAGGTATGACTATTGTGCTGGATCCTGTGTTTCATTTATTTATTTATTTATTAGACAGAGTCTCACTTTGTTGCCCTGGGTAGAGTGCTGTGACATCATAGCTCACAACAACCTCACATTTCTGGGCTCAAGTGATCTTCTGCCTCAGTCTCCCTAGTAGCTGGGACTACAGGCACCCACACCAATGCCCAGCTATTTTTTAGAGACAGGGTCTTGCTCTTGCTCAGGCTGGTCTTTAACTCATCCTGTGTTTCTTTTAAATCTCTTTTTTCTAGTTTCACATCCTCATTTTGTTAAAGAATATCCTGGGTAACTTCCTAAACTGGGATGCATGAGATAAATAACTTGAGTCCTTGCCTATCTAAAGACATTTTTAGGTTTCTAATCTAGCATCAACTGTTTAGCTAGAGAATGAATTTTAAGATGAAATTATTTTTTCTAGAAATTTGAAAATAATATTTCCCTGTCTTATAGCATCCAGTGTTGCTTTCAACAAATTTGATACCATTTTTTTTTTCTTTTGAGGCAGAGTCTCTCTTCGTTGCCTTCGGTAGAGTGCGGTGGTGTCACAGCTCACAGCAACCACAAACTTGGGCTCAAGTAATTCTCTTGCCTCAGTCTCCCAAGTAGCTGGGACTACCTGTCTGCCACGCCAGGCTATTTTTTTAGAAACCAGGTCTCACTCTGGCTAAGGGTGGTCTCATATTTGTGAGCTCAGGCAATCCACTTGCCTTGGCCTCCCAGAGTGCTAGAATTGCCAGGGTTAGCCACTGCACCTGGCTGATACCATTCTGATTTGTGATTATTTGTAGATTTTCAAGATCTCTTAACTGTATTAGTTTCTTAGTGTGAGTTTTTCCCTGGAAAACTTGGTAGGCAGTAATAATGAGGTATAATTTATGCTCTTCATTTCTGGAAATTTTTATAATATAATTTATTTAATAATATCTCTATTCTATTTCTTTCTCTTTTTTTAAGCCCTATCTCTGTGTTTTAAGATCAACAATGTTGCACATGAATCATCCTACATTTAATATTATTAAACCAAAATAAATTTATATATTTTTTTAAAAGATCAACTAATTAGTATCCTTAATTACATCTGCAAAGTTCCTTTGTTGCATAAGAAAAAAAATTACAGTTTTGGGGATTAGGACATGAAATCTTCTCGGAAACCATAATTCTGCCTACCACACCCTTCTGTCAAATTTTTCATTACTTCTCTCACAGTTTCATTTCTAATAGTACCACCCTGAATGTTGCTTCTTTCCTTTCTTTCTTTCTTTCTTCCTTCCTTCCTTTTTTCCTTTCTTTCTTTTTTATAATTTTAGCTTGCTTTCTTATTTTCTGGATATAGTATCTTCTCTCTTTTCTGAGGCTCTCAATCCTGTGTATGTCTTTGTGTTCTAACTCTTCTGTTCCCTGTATTGTTTCCTTTTCAATCAAGTTTTTCTTTGATCTTGTTTGTTTGGTTTTTGGCTTTCGTGCTGGAGGCCATCCTGCTGTCCTCAAATGTCTGGTGACCATCTGTTCCTTTTCAGACAAGACTTGTTGGTCTTTTTTCCCGTCTCTATCTTCTTCGATGTCTGTTGTCTCTGTGATGAAAATCATTCCTACTTCTTCCAGATTCAGAGCCTTGTAGTCTGGGGTGGGACACAGGGGGCAGTCACTGCTCCATATTCAGACTTCAGCCAGGTCCCCTACATTTAGCCTGTGCTTGTCCCTCTACCCCCCTCATCTAATGGCACTTGGTGCCTCCAAGTCCATGACCTCTCTCTCTGGAGTTCTGCAGAAAAGTCACTTGGCTTTTACTTTTTCAAGGGCTCCCACCTCCTGGAAGTTTAGTTGATTCCTTCATTCTACTATTTCTATTTTTCAATATTATTTGAAATATTCCATCTTATTCTATGTACAGCAGTTATGTCTTTTCAAAACCTGTTTTCTCTTGCTGTTTTGGTGACATTTTTGTGGAATTTGGGGACACCGAGGAGGTACATGAGACTAATTAACCAGCTGTATTTAATAAGAAAACTGTAATTTCTGGTTTGCATTCTAAAAATAAGAACAGAAGCATTTAAAATAAATTCTACTGGCATCCAAAGTGCTGTGAGGTAATTTTATATAGATATAATAATTCAATACACCCTCACTTTAATATATGTTAAGATGGTTTCACTTTTAAAAATATTTGTGCAATTATGGATAATGTCATGGAGAATATTTCTGAACATAGATCTTTATGTGTGTGTTTTAGGATAGTGTTTAGAAGTAAAATGACTGTAACTAAAGGATATGAGGATTTTTTAATTAATAAAAAATTTTAAACATAAAAAAGTAAAAAAAAAAAAAATGATTGAATAATGGTCCATGTATCCATCACTCTGACCCTCTTGGTAGAGTGCCGTGGTGTCATAGTTCACAGCAACCTCAAACGCTTGGGCTCAAGGTATCCTCAGCCTCCCAAGTAGCTGGAAGTGCCTGCCACTAAGCTAAGCCTGGCTATTTTTTTCTTTTTTTTTTTTTTTAGAGATGGGGTCTTGCTCTTTCTCAGATTGGTCTCGAACTTGTGAGCTCAAGTGATTCACCCACCTTGGCCTCCCAGAGTGCGGCCTCCCAAAGGTTAGGCTTCAGCCTTCTTAGTGTGCCGTATGCACCTTTCCTCTTACCAGTCCATCTTTAACTTTGAACTCTACCCATCAGCCATTACGACCAATCTTCTGTCCTTCAAATTGCTCTTCTGAGCTTCACCAGTTGTAAAAATTATGATCCCCTTCCCAAGATTAATAGCATCTTCAGAGCACTTGCTAGTTTTTGCCCTGCCCCAGGGTGCTCCCCTATCTCCTAGCATCTGTCAATGTCTCACCGATTATCACTGCGCACTGGGGATCAGCAGCACTGTAAAAAGCATCCATCTGTCTGCCCTGGTCTTGTGCTCAGTACTTCTGTGCGTTTCCCCCATCGAGGCTGGAGGTGCTGGGTAACTCCTCAATGCCTGTATCTTCCTTTCTTTTACTCTACAGGTAGCTGCAGGAAGAAATGCTTCGTCGCATCATATAGAGGACTTGAGGGCTGCCGGTGTGATGCAGGCTGTAAAGACCGAGGCGACTGTTGCTGGGATTTTGAAGACACCTGTGTGAAATCAAGTATGGATTCTGAGAATGCGTTTATTAGCATGCTGGCTGTACATATCCAAATTTTTATCTAGATACTTTGTGTATTAGTTTCCTGGGGGTCTGTTAAAACAAAGGACCACAGAGTGGCTTAGGCAATAGAAATTCACTGTCTCACAATTCTGGAGGCTGGAAGTCTCCCTCTTCCTTTGTTTGTTTGTTTGTTTTGAGACAGGATGTCACTTTGTTGCACAGGCTAGAGAGTCATGGCCTCAGCCCAGCTCACAGCAACCCCAAATTCTGGGTTTCAAAGGTCTTGTTTTGCTCAGGCAGGTTTCAAACTCCCGAGCTTGAAGGATCCTCCTGCCTTGGGCTCCCAGAATGGTAGGATTACCGGTCTGAGCCACTGTGCCAGGCCTTCCTCAGGTATTAGCAGGGTTCTTCTGAAGCCTATGAGGTAGAGTCCATTCCACATCTCTCTCCTACTGGCTCTTGGGGGATTGTTGGAAAACTTTGTACCTGTGTCTTCCTCCCATGTCTGTGCCCCAATCCCCCTCTTTCTAAGAACTCCAGTCAGACTGGATTGAGCCTCACCCCAACAATCTCATTTTACTTGACTGTCTGCAAGGAATTTGGGTGTGACTATTTCTAAATGAGATCACCTTCGCAGATGATGGGGATTAGGGGTTCAATGTCTTTTTCCGGGGGCACAATTCAACCCAGAGGCAGGGTGGGAGCTGCTCTGCCGCTCTCACTGTCCACTGGGCGGGACCTTGACTGCCACTATTCTCACAGATGTGGCTGGGCTCTTAATACTTCTGTTGGCACTATCTCTCCCTTGCTGTCTTTTGACAAGGCTGGGCAAAGGTGGTAACTATCAGTCAGAGCTAGTAATTTTTCACCTTGGGGAGCTCCTGCCTTTGGGTGGAGAAGGACCAGTGTTTAGAGCTTCTCCAAACTCACAGTGCACCTGCTAGGTAGACCAAACTCACATTCTATAGCCACATTCCTCTTTGCCATCCTTGCTAATGTAGAAAGGTGGTAGGTTGCCTCTCGTTCAGTATTATATAATTTCATTTGTTAATACAAATAAACCATGAATTTGACTATTATAATAATATAGAAATAAATGTATAAAACTAATGTCTTTTGTATTGCATAGTTATAAGCTAAATGCAGATAACTGAATGGTGTTGGTGTTATTTTATAGCTCAGATATGGACATGCAATAAATTTCGTTGTGGGGAGACCAGATTAGAGTCCAGCCTTTGCTCTTGTTCAGATGACTGTTTGCAGAAGAAAGACTGCTGTGCTGACTATAAGAGTGTTTGTCAAGGTAAGCAGAAGGATGTTGACTCATTTGCCTCTGCAGTTCAACAGAACTCTATAAATTTCCTAGAGCTATCGTACACTACAAAAATTAAACCAAGTCAGAGACTCATTAGTTATTCCACATAGAAAGATCAAATGTGTTTACTGTGGGAACAAATGTGATTTATGCAGTATAGAGTAAGAAAGCTTGCAACATAAGTATAGAAAAGAAGAGTAAGATTCGTCTATAAGCTTGTTCATCTTGTTCATCTATAAGGCGAGGTCTTTTTCAATCCAGCAACCATGCGACACATACTTACTGTTTGAGACTACGAATGGCCAATCCTAACATGGTGAAAGAGGTTGTCTAGTTCAGGTATTAGCCTGTTAAGCCAATATTGTTCTTGTTAAAAACAATCTTTTTTGGTTTGTTTTGTTTTTTGAGATAGAGTCTCACTCTATTGCTGGGGCATCAGCCAACCTTAGCAACCTCCAACTCTTGAGTTTAAGTGGTCCTTCTGCCTCACCCTCCCGAGTAGCTGGGACTACAGGTGCCTGCCATGATATCCAGCCACTTTATTTTTTGTGGAGACTGAGGTCTCACTCTCATTCAGGCAGGTCTCAAACTCCTGGCCTCAAGGACTCCTCCGGTCTCAGCCTCCCAGAGTGCGCCTCACCTGGCCACTGGCTACTCCCTAGTAATCACAGAATTCTTCTTCTCTTCCCTCCTTTAACCTGTTTTGCCAGGATCCAAGTCTCCATCCATTCTTCTGTACTGTAACCTCAAGATGTTATATGAGGTAATACATATGCTTCCGTACTCTGGTGGGTGATTAGATCTTTATTCCAAAGGCTGCCATGTTGCATAAAACTATAATCAAATTAATCTGTATGCCCTTTCTCCAATTAATCAGCATTTCTGAGTTAATTTTTTAGTAAACTTTCCAAGGGCAAAAGGGAAGCTTTCCCTTGGTCCTGACAATCTCAAAACTGATTTGTAGGTCATGTGGTAAATGTTTCTACTGTATTTGTTGCTTGAATTTAACAGAAACAAGTAGTGCTTGAATTTAACGGAAAAGTGATCATTATAAGCAGTGTTGAAGTTTATCATTACCATTAATTGCTTACCCTGATGCAGTGAATTTAATCATTTCAGTTTATTTTTTAAATAAATAGAAATGTTTTCTCACTCTGAGGATTCAACACTTTAAATTTTAAAATGTTAAACTATTTTTGTCAAAATTGCATTTTTGGAGAGACGTTTGAGAGAATTTGACTTATTTTTATGCAAGAAATTGGCTAATTACTTTCATATTTTACACTTGATTTTACCCAAAAGGCTGAAAAGTAATAGTTACACTTATATTTTAGTTTAGAAAATTTTTATTTTAGAAAAATTTTGTGATAAATTCCTACCATATACAGAAATAGAATAATTTGATGTTTTCTCTGTAAGTCCATCACCTTTCTCCAGCAGTTATTAATTCATGACCAAGTTTGTCTTCTATTGACAAAGTATAATTTTGAATGTAAAGTAAAACATGTCAAAAATTTATTCATTCATTCTTGAAATAATCAACTAGAATGTAAAGATGGTTTTAATAAAAGATTAAGTATATATGAAACCAAAAGAATGCTGGAATGAAATCATGTACACTGGAACTTTTGGTGGAACAGAAATTATTTTTATTTCTATAGGACAATTTATTTGCTATCTGACAAATTGCTACTTATTTTCTACTAGTTAATTACTACCTTTACTGAGTTGTAAAATAAACAGTAAAGAGTGAGCTAGATAAAAATACATACCCTTTGGTAATTACCTAATTCATAAGTGAACTTTTTGAATAATTTCCAGCATGCCACAAAAATAAAGTCTAGAGATCTGTCCTTATTTTGCCTATTTCCATGGTTTAGAGGGTTTTTTTTCCTTAACAGAGTATACTCATCACTTCCCCTAATCTCTCTTCCCAAATTTTAGATTGTTTCAAAGCAAATTCAAGAGTTACTGTCATTTATTAGTAAATACAGCAGAACCTTCATAGTTGACCACCTCCTGCACTGACCACCTCCTTACCTTGACCCAGTTTTCCTAGACTGGACGTGCACCACATGCGCATATCAGTATAGTAGACCTAGTTCCTTATGTTGACCAGTTTGTTAAGTCCCTTGGGTGGTCAACTTATAGAGGTTCTACTATACTTCAGCATTCATCTAAAAAAGATAAGGATTTAACAAAATTATAATACCATTCATACATCTAAAAAATCATCAGTAATTATTTAATCATCAAATATCCAACCAGCATTTATGTTTTCTTTGTCTTACAATTTTTTTAAAGATTGAAGCAAGATCCCAATAAATTCCATATATTGCGACTGATTGATATATTTTAAGTCATTTAAAAGTATATTTTTTCTTCCTCTTTTTCCTCTTCGCAGTTTTTATTTTACTTTTTTTTTTTTTTTTGAGGCAGAGACTCAAGCTGTCATCCTGGATAGAGTGCTGTGGCGTTGTAGCTCACAGCATCCTCCAACTCACATGATCCTCTTGCCTCAGTTTTTCTATTTTTAGTAGAAACGGGGTCTCACTTTTTGCTCAGGCTGGTCTAGAACTGGTGGGCTCAGGCAATCCACCTGCCTCAGCCTCTCAGAGTGCTAGGATTACCCTCTTTGAGAAAAGGGATTATTTGTCCTGCAGAGTTTTCCAGTCTCGGTTGTGCTAATGATGCATCCTTTGTGATTTAAGAATTTTGTCATTCTTTATATTTCCTGCAAAATTAGTGGTCAGAGCTAGAGGACTGTTCACATTTAGATGTAATTTAGTTATTTGTTTTTTTGCAAGTATACTTTGTGGTGATAGAGTTACTTTTGTCAAGAGGCATATCATGTCTGATGGTGTCTTTTGGGGGGACATTAGCCATTGATAATCATTGCCTAGATCCATTAGAGGTTGCAAACGGTGACATTCATATTCTGTCATTTCTATATTATTAGCTGGAGTATTCTATAAAGAGAAACATCTATGAAGCAAGAATTCTTTTTGTTACAATTTTAAACATTTGTTAAATTTTTCCCATTTCATATCAGTTATTCTCACTGGCTATTTCTTTTTTGTTTGTTTTCTGTTTTCTCTTCTTTTGATTATATATCTATATTAAACCCATTTATTCTAGCAGTGGGGAAAATATTGTCCTTAAGGAAAAAAAAATTATTAAGAACAACAAGAAGAAGTTTCTCTTTTTAGCCTAAGTACTTCCCTTAGTTGTTTTCCTGGTACTCAGTGTAGTCACTGTAAATCCCTCGGAGATCTTCTCTTGCCTACAAGTGAAATGGCATTTATGTGTTCTGGAAGAATCTAGTCATCAGAGCAGCGTGAAATTAGGCAGTTCAGGAAGACCATAACCATTCTGAACATTAGCTTCTCTTTTCTTGTCCGAGGTGCAGCAGGGTAAAGATTTCCTTCTTATGCTTTTCAGGAGAAACTCCATGGGTAGAAGAAAGCTGCGATGCAGCGCAGGAGTCTCAGTGTCCAAAAGGGTGAGAATAAATGACATGGAGATTTTTATCCTTTAAAGGGGCCCATGGAAATGTAGTTGGAGGTGGGGGTTTCCTTCATGCTACAGTGAATGCCAAAAGAACCCCCAAAAAAGAAAGGAAAAAAAAAGTGTAATAAAACTGTAATATGCAAGTCACATTTACTTCTGTAAGATATACAAGATACAATATATAAGATAACAAATGTCAGTATATATTGAATGTTACGATCTTGATACAGTATTTCTTTTTAAAAATTTTAGATTAATATTGGGGTACATAGGACTAAGTTACATAATTTATATTGTAATTTTAAAGTCTGGATTGTAGTTGTGCCCTTTACCCAGGAAGTGTGTGATACACAGGTTTTTCCTTTCTTGAAATGTGTATACATTTTTTTTTTTTTTTGGACACATTCTGTGTTTATAACACAAAACAGACTAGTTAACAAAAGATTGGATTTCTGTGGCTTCAAAGTCCTAATGGAGTTCTGTTTGTTTTACTTTTTACAAAACATATTTGTATTCATTTATTACATTCAGGTCTTACAACAATGACTTAAAAACATGGTTGGAGTATTAACTAACACTCCCAATGCCCAAAGGTAAGGACTAGAATTTAAATGGAAATTACTCCTGCCGGAAAACCTTTGGCTTGTAGCTCAGACCCAGCTGCCCTCTTCAGTCACTTCTGGGTTGAAGAGCAAAAGATATAGAATAAAAAGAAGGCTGGGGCTTGAATCCTGAGTTTGCCTGTGGAACTTTGCACTAGTTGCTTCTCTGAGCTTTATCTATGAAATTGGAAGAAAAAAATAATGATCCCAGTTTCAGAAGATTTCAGGGGAGAATGAAATGATCTAATGATAGGAAAAATGCTTGATAAGTTATAAAACATTCATTTTTAGTACATTAGAACCTCTTGTAAGCTGACCACCCAAAGGACTTAAGAAACTGGTCAACATATAGAGGTGGCCAACATAAGGACTGAGGCCAGCTATACTGGTGCATGTGGTGCATGTCAGCCTATGAAAATCAGGTCAACTTAAGGAGGTGGTCAATGTAGTTAGGTGGTCAGCTATGGAGGTTCTACTGTAGTAGGTACTTGAAAATTGTAAATATTTTTGTAGTGGAATGTTGTGAGAGGGATCGTGGAGTGACTGGCATCATAGGTGTAAAGCCCGCTCCTGAAATGGTATGAAAGCAAGAAACGGCTACAAGTCCGTGATGCAAGTAGCCATATTCTTTATTTCCAGCTAGCTTAAATAGCCAGCTAGTCACGTACACACTGTTGATCTATAATCACACAATAGCTTTACAAAACATATGGTAAAATCCAATTAACTTTTTCTTCGTGCCTGCTGATTAACTAATACACATTTTTCTAACCCAAAACAACTAACACATGAGTCATATGTTAGCTGCTTTGCTTGTGAGCCGATAAGCCACAAGACCACAATAATGGAAGAGTAGATTGTTCCTTAAAATCTCTAGAGACCCACAACAACCATGGTCCGGAGGCTGTACAGTGTATTGATTACATGATTTGCATGCATCAGCCTCTGGGTGGTATCTCCAGGAGTGGAGTTTTGGCTCCAATGGCCTCAGGCTTAACAGCCACATTCTGAAGTCACCAGGCCTATAAAGAAACCTAGGCAGTGAGGTTGCCAAGCCTACAATGAAACCTAGGGCAGTGAGAAATCTAAACTGCTTTTCTTAGGCTGCTTGGGCACAGAGCACATAGGTTTTTAGCCTATAGTGGAATTTTCCCTTCAATGGCTTATTTTATTAGATGAACTGGATGCTTGAACCATTAAGGTGTGCCCAGGACCAAATAGCCTATATTGAGATGGCCTTTTCTCACAGTCCAAATTACACTGACAATTTATTGCTGACAAAAGCATGATAATAACAGCTAAAGTTTATATAGTTCTTATTATGTACTGGTATGTACTTTACACAATAGTCATCTTGTATATTATTCCCTATACAACCCTTTGAGGTGTAGGCCCTATTATCTCTATTCCCATTTTGCAAATGATGAAATGGAGGCTCAAAGCTGTGAAGTAATCTACCCAAGGTTACACAGCTAGTGACTGCTGGAGGGAGGAAGCAAACATAGGCAGGAAGTCTCCAGAGTCTCTGTGGTCTGATGCACCCTCAAGTCCTAGTGAGCTTGTGCAATTAACCAGAAGAAGGGTGAAGGGGTAGAATAGAGGGTGAAGTGTTTGTGGCTCCAAGACTGTCCCTTGGGTTGATAATTGGGAGGAGACAGATATTAGGAGAGAAGGAAGGTTTTCACTTAGGTTCTTATAAAGAACTTCCGCAAACCTAGAGTCTGAGCCTCAGTGATTAGTTGGCATGGTCTACTCCAGCCTGGCAAATCACTTGTCCACCTGAGGATCTGAGGTCTAGAGCAGAGTAATTGAGAAATGACAGGACTGCTTTGGTGACCTTGAAACAAGACAGACCAAAAAGGAAGCTGCTGAGGAAGAGGTGGGGGTAGAAGTAAATAGAACATGAACCATCTCTTGCCATCCCCTCATTCCATTTATTCCACTGGAGTCATGTCTGCCCGTGCACTCTTGCCCTGTATGACACAGGTAACAATGATACTGCCTGCTATTAATATTATTAGCTGGTAACAATTTTAGTGGCTGGAGGCATTATATCACATGAAACTCTCCTGCTCGACATTTAAGGTAGCATCACTGTTTTACGATTTTGCTTGTCATCGTTGTATATTAAGAAGTGTGGACTCTTCAGACAGATGTGGGCCAATAGCCTAGCTCTGCCTCTCTTGGCAGCAGAACACCTTGAATAAGTTACCTCATCCTCTCTACTTGTCTCAGATTAAACCTGGAGGTGACATCAGCATCTCGTTGTTAGATACTTTTGCTAATGATAACGTGAAATAATAAATATGAGATGACAATGCTTGGCATATAGCAAACTCATCCAAGCTACATCACAGGCGGTAGAAATAATGTTGATGGAAAGTTCAAGCTTGTTAGTGATCAGAGAAAGAAAAATGAAAAGAAGATACAATTTCATTCCATGAAGTAATCCATACATCACTGTTCTTCTAAAGAACCAGCCATCTGTCTTGATTATGGAAATACTATACAATTGATATGGACTGTCAGGGAAGAGGCATGACAAAATATTTTAGTCTGCTTTGAAAGTTGATCCTTAGACCAGAAAATCTGATCTTCAGGAATGTATCCAGGGTGTTTTAGCCACAAGAATGTTCATCACAGCAGAGTGTAGAATGTACTCTGGAGCTCTATGGAGCTGGCTTAGGCAGGCATGGGGGCCCTATGTATTGAGGAATAGGTGTCCCAGATCTTTGGATCACACCCTTCATCCTGTACATGGATGACCTGTTTTTAAGCTGCAAGATTATCTTCATGGCATATTTATGAATATAAATTTTTAAACCATAATTATGCTAATGACTCCATGAACAAAGATATATTTTCTATTACAAATCACCCTAGGCCACTTTGATTTCTTGATGAATTTTCTGCACATTGCAGTTGAAACAGTCCCAATTTTCCATTTTTATTTTATTTTATTTTACTTTTTTGACAGTCTTTGCATTTTAAGTTTATTGTTTCAGCTAATACAGAAATAAGTACTAGGTGTATAGACATAATAGAGCACCTATAAATAGATGTTTATAATTTTTATATGTTACAGGAAGTACAAAAAATTGTTATTATTATTTTTATTTTTTTGAGACAGAGTCTCAAGCTGTCGCTCTGGGTAGAGAGCCGTGGCATCACAGCTCAGAGAAACCTCAAAATCTTGGGCTTAAGCGATTCTTTTGCCTCAGCCTCCCAAGTAGCTGGGACACCTGGCTATTTTTTGTTGCATTTGTCTTTGTTGTTTAGCAGGCTTGGGCTGGATTTGAACCCGCCAGCCTCGGTGTATGTGGTTGGTGCTGTAACCACTATGCTATGGGCACCAAGCCCAAAAAATTCTTTTATCTGGGAATGTCATATTTTGCTAGGAAGTGAATGGCAAAGGGCTAAATCAAAATGCCTACCTATTTTTCTACTTTGTGAACTCTTATAGAATAATAAGAACTATTGGGATTGTGTGAAAAATCACAAATCAGTATATAATATTGTAGTCCACAAACACTGTCATTATGATCATGTTGGATCTATTTTCACATAGTGCTAACTCTACCCAGGCATAAGTTGTAGTTATCTGGACAATCATTCGCTTAAAGTCTGGTTCTTAATTATAGGTATCCATCACTTTGCATTTTTATTTTTATTTTTAATTTTTTTTTTGAGACAGTCTCACTTGGTTGCCCTCAGTAGAGTGCTGTCACATCACAGTTCACAGCAACCTCAAACCCTTGGGCTTAAGCAATTCTCTTGCCTCAGCCCCCCAAGTAGCTGGGAATACAGGCGCATACCACTATGCCCGGCTATTTTTAGAGAGAGGGTCTTGCTCTGGTTCAGGCTGGCCTAGAACCTGTGAGCTCAGGGCAATCCACCCACCCTGGTCTCGCAGAGTGCTAGGATTACAGGCGTGAGCCATGCCCGGCCTTCCACTTTTATTTTTAAATTGAAGTATAATGTAAAAAATTATGTATGTTCACACACATTGAAATACTCACATCTTTTTTGTTTTTTTTTTGTTTTGTGATGAGGCAGAGTTTTGCTCTGTTGCCCAAGCCAGAGTGCCATAGAGTCAGCCTCATTCACAGCAGTCTCAAACTCTTGGGTTCAAGGATTCCTCCTGCCTCAGGCTCCCAACTGGCTGGGAATACAGGCTCACACCACACCCAGCTAATTTTGCTATGGGTCTTGAACTCCTGAACTCCGCCCTCCTCAGCCGCCCAGAGTACTAGATTACAAGCATGAGCAACCGCATAGGCCCATGGCTGCTATTCATAATAGCTCCGCAGAGCCCATTAACAGTAGAATAAGTTGTAATTTATTCATTCATTGCAATGGAAGACAACTATGAGAATGAGTGGTCTGTAATTACTTGCCACAGTATAGAGGAATCTCAAACACAATGTCAATGGAAAGAAGCCAGAACCAACAAAATACATATTGTATGTTTCTATTTGCATATAAATGTAAATATGAAAACAGGCGGAACTAATGTGTGCTGCTAGAAGTCAAGATGCTAATCATCTTGGTGGGGTGTGGCTTGAGTTTAGTAACTGGAAGGAAGTACAAGGGTACTGGTAATATTCTGTTCCTTGGTCTGGAGGACAATTACACCACAGAGTGCAGCTAGGAAAAAATGATCAAACTGCCCACCTGGAAAACAAGTGTGTGTATAATACAAGTCAAATTTTAAAAGTGAAAAAAATAGTAAGTTAAGGAATGTCAGTCTCTGGGTATAGCCTAAAAGTTACCTTCCATCACTTTAATATTAATACTGGTCTTAAAAGAGATTGTAATGGTTTTGAGGTCTATATTAATAATCTGAGATATTACAATAAAGAATTAAAAATACAGAAATTTAGAATAATAAAGCATCATAATCCATAGAGTTTCTAAATGTCATATCATACTTATATCCGAAAGATGGTAGAATTTAGTAATCCTTGCTTGACCCAGAACTATGTTCTTACTGTATTTTCTAACTTAGAGAATCGTAAGTAGTACCAAAAAGTATATATATTTTTAACAATCAGCATAATGAATAAATATTTTGTTTCTCATTTTCAGGTTTGACCTACCACCACTTATCCTGTTTTCGATGGATGGATTTAGAGCTGAATATTTACATACGTGGGGTACTTTAATGCCAAATATCAATAAACTGAGTAAGTCTTCCACAGCTGGTGGCATGCAAACAACAAAGACACGTTGTTAGTCAATCTCTGGGCCACACAGCTTTCTTCCTGACTGTTAAAAGTCAGAGGTTTGTCTTAGCCCAGGTCCTCTCAAGACCCTGATGACTTTACCACATGATACTATTCTCAGTAGGGAGTGGATTTTCACATGTGCTGGCTCTTCCTGCTTTTCTTTGGTAGCACGTTCATATTTTTGTTTGTGTATTTTGAAATCAACCAAGTTGTATTTGAATAGCACCTCTTTCCCATGGAAATCTGTTCATGTATGGTGCTTTGAAAGTTCCATTTGTTAGAATTGGGTTCCACCTCTTGGCAAGGTGGATTAGGAAGCAAGGACAGGATCCTGAAGGAACCTGGGAGGCTGCACAGATCCAGCATCCACCAACAACCCAGAAAATGGAAAGCCCAGGATCTATTACATTTCCAATTCCTGGAACCTAGGTGTGATATCTCGAACAACTTCACTTTACCTCTTACTGCCCCAGTCTCTTCGTCAATAGAATAAATGGGCCTGGTGAGATGGCTCATGCCTAGTACTCTGGGAGACTGTGGCCGGGGGATCACCTGAGCTCAGGAGTTGGAGATCAGCCTGAGCAAAAGCAAGACCCCATTCTCTACTAAGAATAGAAAAATTAGGTGGGCATTGGTGGCAGATTCCTGCAGTCCCGGCTATTTGGAAGGCTGAAGCACGAGAGTATGAGGTTGCTGTGAGGTATGATGATGCCATGGCATTCTACTCAGGGCAACAGAGTGAGACTGTCTCAAAATAAATAAACAAAGGCTCAGAGTCTGTAGCTCAGTGGTTAGGGTGCCCGCCACATACACCCAGGCTGGCGGGTTCAAACCCAGCCCAGGCTTGCCAAACAACAATGACAACTACAACAAAAAAATAGCTGGGCGTTCTGGTAGGCACCTGTAGTCCCAGCTACTTGTGAGACTGAGGCAAGAGAATTGCTCAAGCCCAAGACTTTGAGGTTGCTGTGAGCTGTGACATCATAGCACTCTACTGAGAGCGAAATAGTGAGACTCTGTCTCAAAAACAAGACAAAATAAAAATAAATAAATAAATAAAAATAAAATAAATGACCACCTCCTACTTGATAGGATTGCTGTGAGAGTGTATTCATCGTGTCAAAAAAATTAGCTGTTTGACATGTAGTGTACGTTGGATGTTTTCAAGTTATTGTATACTTCTTTTACTTCATCTAAATAAAGATTAGTCAATTTTGTTTATCCTTTCAAAAGCCAACTCTTAATTTCATTGACTTTTTTCTGCTGGTTTTCTATTCTTTATTTTATTCCTTCTTTAATTCTTCTTTAATCGATTTCTTCTTTTAATTCTTCTTATGGTTTTCTTCAGAGATACACTGGGCTTAGTTTGTTCTTTCAGTTCTTCGGTGTGTAAAGTTAGCTTGTTTATTTGAAATCTTTCTTCTTTCTTAATGTAGGCATTTATTTCTATAAACTTTCATGTTAGTACTGCTTTTGCTGGATCCCATATGCTTTGGCATATTGTATTCTTATTTTCATTTGTCTTGTCTCAATATATTTTCTGATTTTTCTTTTGGTTTTCTACTTGACCCCATGGGCTATTCCAGTGTGTTGGTTAATTTTCACATTATTTGTGAATTTTTCAGTTTTCCTTCTGATATAAATTTCTAGTTTCATTTCATCATAGTTAAGGAAGATACATGTGTGATTCTAATCTTATTAAACTTTTTAAGACCTTTTCCTTAGTAAAGTGTCAGAAGAATGGAAAAGCAAGTATCCAGTGCACTCAATACTAATGTGAAACCAATAGATAAACAACTGCATGTGCAAGGGAGCAAAACACAATTACATTCAAGTGGAGGGATAAAGGTGGGAGGTAAAAAAGAAAGGGGAAGGGGAGGGTGATTGGTAAACTCTCACCTAAGGTGCACAATGTAAGGGTTTACAGCACACCTTCTGGGTGAAAGGCTCAACTACAACTTAAACAATGTAACCTAATCATCTGGACCTTCATATACATATTTTTAAATCTGACATTTAAAGAGAATCTGAAATTTAAAAAAAAGGGCAGAGGAAGACTTTTTCTGTGACCTAATTTGTGATCTATCTTGGAAAATGTTCTATGTGCACTTGTGAAGCACATATTATGTTGGGTTAAATATTCTGTATAGGTCTGTTAGGTCCATTTGATCTATAGCGCTGTTCAAGTGTGTTCTTTCTTTGTCGATTTTCTGTCCGGTTCTTCTACCCATTATTGAAAATGGGGTATTATGCCTCCTACGGTTACTATCTTGCTGTCTATTTCCCTCCTTATATCTATCAAGGTTTCCTTTATATATTTGGGTGCTTTGATTTGGGGTGTGTATACATGTATAATATAATTGCTATCTCTTCCTGGTGGATTAACCCTTTTATCATTAAATAGTGTCTATATTTGTCTTTTTTGAGATTTTTTGAGTTGAAGTCTATTTTGTGTGATATAAATAAAGCTACCCCTGCTCTCTTTTGGGTTACTAAAAGGTTACTTTCAGCCTACGTGTGTCCTTGAATCTAAAGTGATTACCATGGCTCTTGCATGAAATATCTTCCAATTATAACAGTCTGTTTTAAGCTGACAACTTCAATTGCACACACAAAAAATCAACACTTTTTCCCCTCTACATGGATTATGTTGGTAATGTCACAATTTACTTTTATTTATATTGTGTGTGTGTTACCATATGATTCAGTTATAACTATTTTTAATACTTTTATCTTTTACCTTTTAATGGTAGAATTAAAAGTAATTTGCCCACCATCATGTTCTGTGTTTGTTTATATGTATATTTGCCTTTATCAATGAGTTTTATACTAAGGTGATTTCTTACGTGTTGCCATGCCCTTTGTTTCAAGTGGAAGACTTCCCTTTGGCATTTCTTGCAAGGCGAGTCTAATGGTGGTGAACTTCCTCAGCTTTTGTACATCTGGGAGAGTATCTGCCCTTTGTTTTTGTCCTTTTTTGAAGGACCGTTTTGCCGAGTAGACAATTTTTGTTTGGCAGTTTTCTTTTTTTCTACTCCCTTTGGCCTCCTGAAAGTTTCTGCTGGAAAAAACAAAAAACAAACAAAAAAAACCTGCTGATGCTCTTACAGAGGCTCTTTCATATGGTATGAGTTACTTGTCTCTTGCCTTTAAAATTATTTGTCTTTGACTCGTGGCTTTTGATTATAGTGTGTCTTGGTGGATCTCTTTAGGCTCATCTTCTTTGGGATTCTCTGAATTTCCTGGAACTGGATGCTCATTTTCTTCTTCAGTTTTGGGGGTTTTCAGCCATTATTTCTTTGAACAAGTTTTCTATTCCCTTCTCTTTTTCCTCTGAATATCACATAATTCATACTGTAGTCCACTTGATGGTGTCCCATAAGTCTCTTAATCTTTCCTTACTCCTTTTTCATTCTTTTAAAAAACTTTTCACCTCTGCCTTAATGATTATGAACAAACTATCTTTGAGTTTGCTGGTCATTTCTTCTGCTTGATCTATTCTGCTCCTTTACTCCTCTGATGAATTTTTTAGTATAGTTATTAACAGAAACTATACTTCTGTTAATACTTCTTCTGACCCATCATTTCTGTTTGGTATTTCTGTTATGTTGTCTCTTGGTTGACATTTTCACTTTGTTTCTGCCCTCAATAAGCATCTTTATGATGGTTACTTTGAATTCTTTATTAGATAAATTATATATCTCTGCTTCATTAGGGTAAATTTCTGAAGATTTGTTTATTTATGTTCCTTTAGTTTGAATATGTTTCCCTGTTTCTTCATTTTTCCTTTACTGTCTGTGTTGGTGTCTGCGCATTGAACAAAACAGCCACTTCTCTCAGTCTTCAAGGACTGGCCTTGTGTAGGAGGGACCCTCACCTGTCGACCTGACCAGAGATTCTGCAGGTCCCACAAAATCCTCATGGTAGTCCAACATTCTTTCTTTATTTTTAGGGGCGCCAGATGTCTAGAGTATGCCAGGTCCCATCAATGTTCCAGGATAAGCAAAATTGAAATCAGTTTTGCAGGCAGTTGCCCAAGAATTTGGATCACAAGCTGCTCTGGCCAACTCTTTCTCTCCCCAGGGATAAGCTGGGATCTATGTCTTTATTCTTTCCTTTGTTTCCTTATTGTCTCTGTACTGAGCTGGAGGAGGGGTGAGGTGACTAGCATGCTAGACTGAACCATGTCTTCATTCTTACTGGTCCCCAGAAGATTCAAGTATTCTAGGTCCTGTTGATCCTGAAAGACAGCTAGGACAGAAGCAAGTCCTTTGAGGGAAAAGTCAGAACACTGGACATGTAGTCCAATCCTTTTTCTTTCCAAGGAGCAGCTGGGAAATGGGGTTTATTGCCTGTCCCCTGGAGCCAAGACAGGGAGCTGCAGTGAGTTTCAGCCAGTTCAAAACTTTCTCAAGACACTAGTCACACAGGGGTCCTCAAACTTTTTAAACAGGGGGCCAGTTCACTGTCCCTCAGACCATTGGAGGGCCGGACTATAGTTAAAAAACAAACAAACAAACAAAAAAACTATGAACAAATTCCTATGCACACTGCACATATCTTATTTTGAAGTAAAAAAAAAAAAAAAAAACAAAGTGGGAACAAATACAATCACACCGCTGCATGTGGCCCGTGGGCCGTAGTTTGAGGACCCCTGCTAGTGCATGCCAGTTCTGTTATTTCTCTAAGAAAGGGAGATAGAAGCCAGTTCCTTAGACAGTACAAGGAAAAGTTGGGGGGTTGGAAGTGTGATCCAGTTCTTTCCCTCCTTAGGGAGAAACTGAAAGCTGATGGGATAGTACTGTGCTAGGGGTGGGGATTATGTTAAAAGAATATTTCCACTTTATCTACTGATTTCAATGTGGCTCGTTTTCAATTGCTGGTTTTTCGATAGTAGTTTCCGGATTTCTCACAAAGGGAACTGATTCGTGTGTTGCTGTTGCATTGTGATGTCTGTGAAGGGAAGAAGAGTCCAGCACTGACTGTTCTGGCATCACTCCTATCTGCCTGCTTTTTGCCTTTTCTTCTCTCTATGCCGAGGGTTTGGATGCATAATTGCGACTACTGGGAAGATCTTGTCATCTTGCAACT
Source organism: Loris lydekkerianus (assembly GCA_963574355.1). Classification (NCBI taxonomy): domain Eukaryota; kingdom Metazoa; phylum Chordata; class Mammalia; order Primates; family Lorisidae; genus Loris; species Loris lydekkerianus. Next base: position 54,776 of record CAUYPK010138724.1, read on the forward strand.
ACTGGGACCCACAGAGCTTATTATTATTGATTTCCCAGTATGCTGGAAATGACATAGGCCAAACTTGCGGCTAATCTTTTTAAGAGGTTATTCTATTCAATCACATATGAAATGACAGGCCCCTATTTTGAGCCTGTGACTATTGGGGAACAGTATGCTGTGCTTTCAATTTGTAGGAATACCCTAATTAATACTACTTCATGACGCCCATCCTTACGAGAATTTCATAAAGAATACCATGTGATTTTGGTCTGTCCTTTCTTTAGCTGCTCTACCTACTCAACCATTTAGTCTTGTGTCACTTCTTATGGTTTATAGTCACTGTAAGCCTTATGACACAGGCTTATTCCATTTATATTTTCAAAGTATTTTTTTGTTTGGTACTTTCTTTCTTAAGAAAGGAATGTTTTATAAGTAAAATGTGCATATAATAAACACTTTTAGGCCACACTGAAAGGTATTTAGTTAAAAAACAAAAGAAGACCTTGTGCCTGATTGGTCTCCTTTCCCTTTGCAAAAATGACCATTCTTATTGGTTTACTGAGTGTACTTCCAGAAGTACTGTTTGATCACAATTTAGGTTAATAAGGTCAGGTAGAAACTATGGTTGAAGATCATGCTTTCTGTGGGCTTTTTCTGCAGTATCTTTGGTTGAAAGGCAAGTGATACAAAATGGTAGCCTGAGACTGTAGATTGTCAGCAGATGTGTCCCATTTAGGGCATCATAACTGAGTGGTATCATGTTTTTATAATACTGCTAGCTTAGTTTGCATTTCCTTGATACCCTTTAAAATTTTGAATTTACTACTCATGTTTCAGAGAAGTAAATTCAGAGACTGACTCTATACCATGTCTGTTCATTGTATAAGTTTTTTCCCCACTGAAATCCTTTTAATTATGTAGGTGGATTAGATCACATTTTATTTTTTCTCATATGACTTCTTAACAATATCTTTCCCTAATTGAAGTCAAGATTTATGTTTTGGTGACATTGACTAAAAAAGAAAAATAAAGGTTAATTTAATCTAAATTATATCTGATAAATCAAGTCCTAGATTGACTAGATTGACTTGATTTATCAGATATAATTTAAATTAATCTTTATTTATTTTTTAACCTCCCAGACTTAAGTATATCAGAATCATCTGAGGTGCTTATTGAATATGTAATTTTTTTTTTTTTAAACTCTCTTTCCTTCATTTCCCACCCTCCTACCCTTATCAGAGAGTCCTATCTGGTGGTCTCGAAGGGACCCTAGAGTATTCTAAAGAAGGAAATTCCTAGATGGAAGGCTGGTAAGGAGATCAATTTCATGCCTGTTTGAGAAAACACTCATTGTGTCCAGCTGCAAAGATTGTTACTGTCAATAAATTTCACTTTTTGTTTTAGCCTTAATAGAACCTATAACAGTGAGGCTTTCTTTTAGAATTAACAAGCAACAGGATTTAGGTATGGAAAATTCTTTGTCCCTTCTCTGGTGCAGAGGAAATAGCAATGTGCTCTGGTGGTTCTGACGTCCTTAAATAGGGTTATCAAACACAGCAAAACAATGAAGCAAAATTATTGGCAGACTTTATGAAAAACAGATTACAGGATACTTCAGTGATATTGGAAACTGTCCTGGAAATAATAAACAGGAAAGTTAGGGAAGGTGACCAGGGGGATCTCACCTAATAAGCACAATGTGAGGGTGTTCAGCACAGCCCTGGGTGAAGGGGTCAACTACAACTTGAACTTTACTTTAGAAATGAAAATAATGTAACTTAAACATTTGTATCCTCATATTAATCTGGAAATTTTTTAAAAAGCTGGAAAATTAACTCATTTTGTAAACAATACTATAGACTTGGGCTTATGTTGTTATACAAATAAAATCTCAAATCCCTTTCTACTACTGACTTTTGTTATGTTAGATATAAGAAGTATTGGGTAGATGCAAATGCTATGTAGAAATTCTTATTGAAATCGCCAAAGATAGAAGCAAGTGAGCAGCAAAAACACATCCAGCTGGCAGGGTACAGTTTAGAGTACCGTTAGCTGAGGGATTGGTAAGCTGTGTAGGCTGAATCTGGTCCATTCAGCTTGTTTCTGTATGGTCTGCTGTAAATACTAAGAATTGTTTTACATTTTTAAGTGGGTGGGAAAAAGGGCGAATATTTTGTGACTTGTAAAAATTGTATGTAATTATGAAATTCAAACTTCAATGTCCATAAATAAAGTTTTATTGGAATGTAGCCATGCTCGTTTGTTTATGAATAGTCTACGGATGCTTGGGGACCACAGCTGCAGAGTTGAGTAGTTGCAGCAGAGACCATATGGCTGTACGAAGCCTGATATATGTATAAACTGGCTTTTTACAGAAAAATTTTGTAGACCTTGATTTAGCTCACTTTTCTCCTAAAGCTGAAATTCCTGGGAATGGAGGAAGTTTAGGGTTCAGAATTGCAACCTCCTTCCATCCTCAATGTGCTCTTTAGTTTCTTATTTTCCTAGGAAGCTTACATGTTCAGAGCTTTAGTTACAAAGACAAACAAACAAACAAACAAAAAAAAAAACAGCAAAACTCTGAGTAAGAAACAGCTTTCTAATTTCTCACTATATTTTGTTGCAGAAACGTGTGGAATTCATTCAGAATATATGAGAGCTATGTACCCTACCAAAACCTTCCCAAATCATTACACCATTGTCACAGTAAGTGCTCGGTCTATGAAGGCCACAGACAGGAAACTGGGCAGCAACTGGCCAAACCCTGGACGCACCCTGCACAAGCACATGTGATGATAGTTCATGGCTTAATTCAGGCGGGGTGGGGAGTCATGGCTCAATGTAAGGCCAGTTGGTGCAGTGAGGCATTAACTGTGAATGAGAATTCCAAGCATTAGATACATTCACCCGTGTAGAGCCAGGATAGCTTCTTTCATGTGAGACATATCATTTTCCTCTGGTCTTTTGATTGCCCTTCACTTATCTGAAGGTCTGCTGGGAATGACAGAGTGTCCATAAAGGCAACTATGTTGATGTGGGAAATTTTGTTCTTTCCTAGTCTTTTCATTATAATTAACTTGAAAAAGATTTTGATTTCATAAATGCATCCACATTGGCTATATCTCTTCAGATAAAGCAATTAAAACAAGTGAATTCTCTTCAATGTAGAAAAAGATGTAGGTGGAATAATTAAAATAATCTTTAAAAATTAAGTTATTTAAGACCTATGGATGTAGGGCCAGGTGCGGTGGCTCATGCCTGTAATCCCAGCATTTGAGAGGCCAAGGTGTATTACCAGAGCTCACAGGTTCAAGACCAGCCTGAGGCAGAGTGAGACCTCCTCTCTAAAATTAGAGGGAGGTGGTGGGTGCCTGTAGTCCTAGCCACTTGGGAGGCTAAGGCAAGAGAACGGCTTAAGCCCAAGAGTTTGAGGTTGGTGTGAGCTATGCTGCCAGTGCATTCCACCAAAAGTGACAACGTGAGACTCTGTCAAAAAAAAAAAAAAAAAAAAAAAGACTTACGGATTTAGAACCCATCTTAGGAGGAGTCCTCTGCCTCAGCCTTTGTCACCAAAGGATATGTCTGTCTTTACTTCCTTTGCATTTTAGTCTTTCATTGCTATAGAACAGGACCTATAACATTTAAATTTTAACCCTTAAGCACTTGTGTGTATTCTGATTATTTACAGATTCCATATTTATGGATTTGTCTACTTGCTAAAATTTATATGACCTCCAAGCCAAATACTTGTGGTCATTTGTGAACATTAGAGAGAAGGAAAAAATTTGAGTTGCCTGATCCACACGTTCCTAGCTGAGGTCTAACAAGGAGACATTCTGCCTGCTTGTTTTAGCTCACATGCTATAAACAAGTGTCATTTTCACAGTCTCGTGTCTATTTAGTGCCATGCTTTTTATATATTTGTGCTTTCCCTTGGCCATTTCACCATTTAAAATGGCCCCCAAGGGTAAGGCTAAAGTACAGCTAACAGCAAGAAGGCTCTGAGTTGCCTTACAGAGGAAATACTAGTGTTAGCTAAATTTTGTTCAAGCATAAGTTGTAGCAAACCAACAATATGTAGTAAGTAAGGTGTCGTTAAACAGAAACATACATCAAACAAGGTTAGGTATTGATTGGCAGAGAAAATGTAATCAGAGCTGCTTAGGAACCTAACCTTGTATTTTCCCTAGGAGGATGTTTCAGTATCACTAATTCAGAATTCATGGCAACTTTATAGAATATAACTACCATGAATAACAAGAAATGACAGTATATGTATACATACAAACATAAACATGTATACATGATATTATAATACCATGTGTACATATATGCATATGTACAAATAAGGGGTTCTATGTAAGTGTGATTAATTTACTATTCAATTTATATTTTTGTATACGCTTGTGTGTATATATAGTAATGCTATGAGTTAGTGACCTTAAATCTGTCTACAAGTAGTTACAACTACAGAGGATGCAATAGGTATTCAATGAACATATGTGGATGGATGGGATGAATATGTGTGATTGGACTGGACAGATGACTGGACTAATGGAAGGACAGATGGGTAAAGACTTGGAGGGCTCCCTTTTAAAGCGCTGGTAACACTTTGATTCAAGATAGGCAGGGTATTTGATATGTAAAGGTTCTAGCTAGAAAATGTCTTGCTATTATTGACAATGTAACTAATGGCTAATCGTCATGGTAATACAGGAAACTTTGACAGTTATTAAGCACACAGAGTTATATTAACACCATCAATACAAACCATCTGCCTTCACCTGCATGTCTTTTACTCACTGCTATAGACTGTGGTAGAGCTAGAAAAAAAGTCTGTATATGTACATATGCACAGTTGGCCTCCATATCTGTGGGTTCTGCATCTCTGGATCCAACCAGTTATGGATCGAAAATGTTTTTTCAATATCGCATCTGTACTGAAGATGTACAGACTTTCCTTTATTAATTATTCCCTCAACAATATAGTATAACAACTATTTACGTAACATTTATATAGTATTCAGTATTGTGAATAAGTTACAGGTGATTTAAAATATACAGGAGAACATGCATAGGTTATGTGCAAATCCTATATCATTTTACATCAAGAAGTTGAGCATCCTTGGATTTGAGTACCTGAGGGAAGCCAAGGGTCCAATCCCCTATAGGTACCAATGGATGATTATATTAATTTCTGATATTTGTGTTCAGATTCTGGTATTTTATATTGAAAGGTATATACAATCCTTCTTAAATGTGAGTAATAGATTTATGCTATTTTAATTTAAGTAGGTTTATATTGTATCTTAAATCTGTTTGAAATTATCATTGTAGGGTTTGTATCCAGAATCACATGGCATCATTGACAATAACATGTACGATGTAAATCTCAACAAGAATTTTTCCCTTTCTTCACCGGAGCAAAGGAATCCAGCTTGGTGGCATGGGCAACCAGTAGGTAGCATTCTGCATGTGGCACCCAAAGTAACTTCCATTTCCCAGTGTGACAGTGGCTCAATCTTCTTGCTTTATTTTGAGTTTAATATTATCCATCTAGCTATTAAGGGCTGAAGGTGGGAAGGCATTTCTATGATTTAACATAAGCTATTAACTCACATAGGTTATGTGAAAACTTAGGTGTTATAAATGTATCAATCTGGAAGTTATACAGAAAGATTTTCTGTTGATGTTTTTCTTCATTCTGTTTAATTCTTTTAAAGGGAAAGAGAAGGTACAATCTTGCCAATTTGAAAAAAAAAATGACTTTGACTTCTTAGTGTATTTTTAAGGTTATGATTTTCCAGGTACATCTCTGGTTACTTACATATTTTGACTGCTACCAAGACACATTTTAAATAATTTAAACACATTTTAATAAACTTTGCAACTATTTACATTGTCTCTAGTAAGATGCACCATTTCTACCCAAACTAATTATCGCATTTCACTTATCCTAAATGTTCTGTTCTTGCAGATGTGGCTGACAGCAATATATCAAGGTTTAAAAGCTGCTACCTTCTTTTGGCCGGGATCAGAGGTGCCTATAAATGGCACCTTGCCTTCCAAATACGTGCCTTATAACAAGTAAGTTATATGTTATCTGTAAGTGCAGCACTTTCAGATATGGTCCCATCTAGGTGGAAAAAAAATTTTTTTTATCTTAATCTGGATGGTAATTCTATTATTCCATTTGTTTGGGCCAAAACTCCTGGAGTCATCACTGATTCTTCTCCCTTAAAGCCCTCAGTCTGTCAGTAGATGCTTTTGGCTCTAATTCAAAATCTCAGAAGTGTGAGAACTGAGAACCTCCAGCATTACCACTCCCAGCTTTTCACTCTTGTCTGTATTATTACCGTTGCCTCTTTACACATCTCCCTAGTTCTATGCTCTACAATCTGTTCTCTTTTCACCTGGCAGAATTATTCCTTTAATGCAAGTCAGATTATGGTACTCTCCTGCAACAACAACTTCAGTGGCTCCCCGTGTCACTCAGAGTAAAAGTCTTCAAGGCCCTATGTGGCATGACTCCAGCTGTCTGTCCCCTTACCTCTCAGACCTTGTCACCTACTCTCCTGGATGCCCACTCTGACCTCCTGGGTAGGCCTCAACACCCCAGGCTTGTTTCTGCTGTAGGACCTGAGCGCCCTCTGTTCTCCCTCCTGAGATGACTCCGTCCATGGATCCAAGTGCCCACTCCACCTCCTTCAGGCTCAAAAATGACCTTCTCGATATTGTCCTATCCTGATCACACTAAGATTTAGAATTCTAAACCACACCCACTTTAGTTTCTTAGGACCCTTCCTCTGATCTAGTTGTCCTTTTGTTCACAGCATCTGTCACTTCGTAATACACCATGTAGTTTATTTATGGTCTGGGTTGGTCGCCTGTGGTTTGTCTTCCTCTCCTGGAACAAAATCTTTCCTTTGCTCACCGATAAATTCTGTTTCAAATGAACACATGGTGTCTGTTAATAGATGCTTAATATGTATAAATGTGTAAATGAAAGAAATTGAATTAATAGACAATAATCCAAGGGCTTTTTATTTTAGCTGGGGGAAAATTGAAGGAAAGAATGGCGAGGAGGAAACAAAACAATATACGTTTAATTGATCTCGCTGCAAGTGTATCTATATGTAAACACTGGAAATAGGAATCCCTTTGAATATTAATGAATCTCTTTCAGTATTCTGATCATAGATCACATAGAAACATAAAACAGACAGCAGATAACCTTTCTGAGTAGGAATGTAATGGACTTCTTGTTTGGACTGACTTTTTTGAAACTTGACTATTCTTTTTTTTTAGGAGTGTCTCATATGAAAAGAGGATCTCTACAGTATTAGAATGGCTGGACTTGCCTGAAGCTGAAAGGTATTATCTAGGGTCAGAGAAGTGCTGGTCTAGTGGGATATATGTGAGTTAAAAAAAGAAAGTATTTCTTTATTTTAAATAATGGTTTTGAAAAGACCTGACATGGCCTTTTAACGGGCACTTTTTTAGAATTATTCCTGAGAGTTGGGTACTTTTTGGTCTTAAGAACATGGATGACACTATTGAACAACAGAAATAGAGCCAGTCATAGAGAGCAGAGGCCAATGTGACACAGCCAGGTCTGGAGTAGGGAAGAGCCAGGAGCAGGTTGGACACTTCTGCAGGAGTCCGAGGTGCTCCAGCAAGGCCGTGGCACCAGGCTGGACTGAGGGCATTGTGTCAGGGAGCACCAGATCAACGGTGCATCAGAAACCAGATGCTGAGAGCAAGAACTCGGTGCAGCAGAACCAAGAGTCAGCAAACAGTCCCAAACCAGGAAATATAAAGGACTGGGGCAAAGCCAGAGTGGTCTCAACTATAAGAACAAAACTGGGGCACACCAATGTTTACTTCCGGGAAGGTCTGTCTCACTTCCTGTTATGGGATCCAGCCTCGCTGGGGCCAAGTGGGACCTCCAAGCCTGGGGTGAAGGAGGCCAGAGAGAACATGCAAGGCAGAGCCAGCAAGTTGGGAATCTACAAAATCCCCAAATTCAGCTTGTAGGTTCATTCTGAATTGACAATGTCTTCCTCTGTTGCAACTTTACCCATAGACCCAGTTTTTATACCATGTACTTTGAAGAGCCTGATTCTTCAGGACATGACAGTGGACCAGTCAGTGCCAAAGTAAGTTTATATTTTTAAAGAAATGCAAAATTGACACCAGACATCAGGTTCTTGGTCCCTGAATCAGTGAACGATTGGCATGAGACGGGAAAGATCTTGGCAGGCCAGGCGTTTACTGGGGGTTTTCCTTTGAACAAAAAGGAAGACAGTGCTGGTTAAGAGACAACCAAACGGGCTCCCTGCACAAAGGGCTGGGGAACTTTTATGAGATTGTAAAGACAGGGGCAAGGGCTGGGCACAGTGGCTCACACCTGTAATCCAAGCACTTTGGGAGGCCAAGGCATATGAACTGCCTGAGCTCATAAGTTTGAGAGCAGCCTGAGTCAGAATGAGACCTTGCCTCTAAAAAAAACATAGCCAGGCATTGTGGTGGGCGCCTATAGTCCCAGCTACTTGGGAGGCTGAGGCAAGAGAATTACTTAAGCCCAAGACTTTGAGGTTGCTGTGAATTGTGATGCCACAGCACTTCACTGAGGGTGACAACGTAAGACTCTGTCTCAAAACAAACAAACACACAAAAGCGGACAAGTTTCAGTGTTGAAGTCATCACATGTAGAGGTGGAGTTCTATTGGTGGCCGTGCACTTTGCAGTCTAGCTCCTTCCCATATCACATGTATCATTAGCAGTTTACTTATTTATTTATTGCATATTTATTTGAAACAAGGTCTTGGCTTTGTTGCCCAGGCTAGAGTGCAGTGGTGTCATCACAGCTCACTGCAACCTCAAACTTTTGGGCTCAAGCAGGCCTTCCTCTTCAGCCTCCCAAGTAGCTGGGCCTACAGGTGTGCACCACCATGCCTGGCTATTTTTTCTGCGTCTTGTACAGAAGGGCTCTCACTCTTGCTCAGGCCGGTCTCTAACTCCTAACCTCAGGCAATCTTCCTGCCCCAGCATCTCAGAGCAGTAGGAATACCAGCTCTAAGGTGTCCTCCTCATTAGCATTTTAAGTTTCCACCTTGGGTGTGAGTTGTAGCATTAAAATTAGATTAAAATGAAGGAAAAGTCAGGGTAAGATCATTTGGGATGTCTTTTCTGGCTTGAGGCAGTTAGATCCAGAGATAGGTCTGGTTTCTTTGCAGCCAGGGTTCTTTGCAGCTGGTTTCAGCATCCTGTTTGTGTGGTCCTGGAAAACATTGCTCAAGAGACAGACAGACAAGTTGACCCCCCTCCTTGTGTAGGTAGGGGCTGAATTCCAGCCCCTAGGAAATCATTTGTTTTTTGTTCTTCTTCAGTGAACTAGGCTGGGTCAGGCTGCCCCATGTTGCCTCGTTTGGTCAGAAACAAGCCTCCTGTTTCCACACAGTCTCAAAATCATCTAGCTCTCATCCACAAAATAAAATGAAATTCATTAATTTTTACTGAGCATAAATGTATTTGATATATAGAGGAGAAAATCAAAAGAGTTAAAAGCCTAAAAAAGGATGCCAGGGTTAATCTACCTTATTAACCATAAAATTGGTAAAATTCTAGAAAGGACACTGCCTTATTAACCACATCTTAACGCATTTGATGAATGTTTGTAGACAACCTCCATGTGGTACTGTGATTTGCTATAACAAGGTCACTGTGGCTGGGTGAACCACACAATGTTCAAGCTAAGTCGCCTGCAAGTCCACTCTGGTGTCTCCAGCTATCTACTCATGTGTAGTTTCATTCATAAGTTTCTTATAAAAATAACATATTATATGTTATTGACTTAATATGTTATTGCTTTATCAGGGGTCCTCAAACTATGGCCCGTGGTCACATCAGGTGGTGTGATTGTATTTGTTCCCATTTTGTTTTTTTACTTCATAATAAGATGTGTGCAATGTGCATAGGAATTTGTTCATAGTTTTTCTTTTAAACTATAGTCCAGCCCTCCAACGGTCTGAGGGACAGTGAACTGGCCCCTTGTTTAAAAAGTTTGAGGACCCCTGCTTAGGCAGAGTTATTCCCCTTTAAAACTCCTATTATCTTAGAAGTAAACTCTCCAATATAAGTTTCTTTGTTATCCAGACCCTTCTGTTATGATTTTACTACACTAATAGAATCCCTAACTATTATTTTTAACAAAAAAGCCATTCTCTCTTCTAAACTCCACTGAAGCCTCTACTGTCTTTGACACAAGTATAAAGCTGCAAATGCTCCCATGAATATGGCATTTCCCCAACCCGTGGAAACCCATTTGGCAATTATTCTCGGCTGGAATGCACGCATATTCATTCTGGCTGCATGCCTTGGCCATTTCTCGGAACAGCCCTTTTTTTCCTTCCTATTAGAACAGAATGATACCTAATATAATGCCCTGCCCAAGCCTTGACACTCGTAAACCTCAAGCCTCTTCTGTATTCCTATAGCTCTGTCGACTGAATCACAGAATGTTAGATTTATTCAGGTTACCCTATGTGTGAGTGGCTTGGTAACTACCTAAAACACATTTGTCATTTCTTCCTTTCTATTTTAACCATTAGCCGTGTTTGATAGGATCAACACCATTGGGAGGTGGCACGCTACCTGCTTTTGTCTAACCTCTACAGCCAGTGTTCAAGCACCATTTCCTTTTCTGTCCATTCAGGGCTCGAGTTTAGCACCCACACACATTTTAAATACAATTGGGAAAAGTGCTGCAAAGGAAATGGTCAGGTCTGGGAGGGGGTGGGAATCGGGGCTTGTTAAGAGGTTCTCCTCTCAGTGACAAAAAAGGAAACAGAATTCTCAGGTGGCCTGATGAAGAAGGGGGTGTATATATTGGAGGAACACAGAGTGAACAAATGGACAGACTGATGGCCAGATGGCTTGACAAGTAGATGACATGATAAGGTAAGAATAGTAATGGCATCCCTACTGCATGCCGCTCTGTGCCTGCTGGGTGATGTTGGAAACACTGCGTGAATATTACCTCCCACCAGTCTGGAGCACTGTGAACCAGGGGAGGGGCCTAGGAGGCAGCCCAAAGGGGGCAGGCACCCAGGTCTGTGCGTCCTTGCAGGACATAAAAAGTACTGTGGCAAGCATTGAGGCACTGTGATCAGGGCAGTGACCTGAGCAGACCCATGTGCACTTATTTAGAGATCACTTTTATCGTGTAAGAGGAATGAGTTAGAGGAAGCAAGGAAACTGAGAGAGACAGGTTAGCTTTTGGAACATTCCAGAAAAGAGGTAATAATGACTTGGATTAGGGTAGGGATAACAGCATGGATGGGAGAAGATGATTTTGAGATTCGTTTAGAGGATAGACTAAACATGACCTAGAGTGAGTTTGGTGAGGATGTGGGGAATTTAGGATGATTTCTGGCATCTGTATTCACTAGCAGGTGGCTTGATTTATGTTAATAAGACCACTGAAGTTTGGGAGAGATGTTGACATCCAATATGACATCCAAATTTCCAGAGGATAATCGAATATAGAATTAAAACTCCAAGGAGATGAAGATCTGGGAGTTTGGCACCATGTAAGGGGTACACAGAAGCAGAGATGTTTTAAGGAGAGCATGAAAAGTGAAAATAAAAAGGGCACTAAGACCAAGCCTCATTTAAAACTCAGGAAGAAGAGGCAGAATGGATGGAAATGACTTTCTTCTTGTTGTTGTTATTTTTAATCACACACTTCATTCAGAGTTAGTATATGTGACTTGTAAATGGAAAGTAAAAAGGCTATTTAGTTTGTTTTCAGCCATTAACTATTCCAGATTTTTCAGTTATCAAAATCCTTCTTGTCTGCTATCTCTTTAAGGCCTACCTTCAAATAGTTTCTGGCGGGCCTAATATTGTCCTAGACCAGCGGTTCTCAACCTGTGGGTTGCGACCCATTTGGGGGTCTCCTGCATATTAGATGTTTACATTATCATTCATAACAGTAGCAAAATTACAGTTATTAAGTAGCAATAAAAATAATTTTATGGTTGGGGGTCACCACAACATGAGGAACTGTATTAAAGGGTCGCGGCATTAGGAAGATTGAGAACCACTGTACTAGATATTCTTAGAGGTAAGGAAGGTGACTTCACCTACTACTGCTAGGAACCATGCTAAAAGGACAAATAAGAGAAATAATGAGTGGGTGGTGCCTGTGGCTCAAAGAGTGGAGCGCTGGCCCCATATACCGAAGGTGGCAGGTTCAAACCTAGCCCCGGGCAAAAAAAAAAAAAAAAAAAAGGAAAAAGTAAAACAAAAAAAGAAATAACGAGTTAATGTACAATGAGGTATTTTTAAAGAAATTGTTTAATGTTAAAATTTTTAAAATTTTGATAGCTTAAACAATACTTCAGTGGGAAGTTTTCTGTGGTCTGGTATAACTGAAGGAGGGTTTATGAAATTGGGACACACAGGGTGTTAGGATTTGGACAGGAGGGCTTGGGAGGGGCATTTGAAGCATCGTGAAACCATGAATATCTTCTCAAATGTATCACAATGTGTCTCTGGGTTTGAAGATAAATTGGTCACAGAATGTCCTGACTGGTCATGAGTAACTTTAAATAATGAATAATGGCCTACATTCTTCAGTAAGCTTCCACTATTATTCTGTCTTTTTTTTAGAGTCTTGTTATGTCACCCTGGGTAGAGCGCCGTGGTGTCACAGCTCACAGCAACCTCAAACTCTTGGGCTTAAGCGATTCTCTTGCCTCAGACTCCCAAGTAGCTGGGACTACAGGTGCCCACCGCAATGCCTGGCTATTGGTTGTAGTTGTTGTTTAGCAGGCCCGGGCCAGATTTGAACCCTCCAGCACTGGTGTATGTGTCCAGCACCCTTACCACTAAGCTATGGGCACCGAGCCTGTTATTCATTATTGATAAAAAATTTATCACATCTCAGATGGAATGAAAAGTTCCATTTCTACCCCTGTAAATAATTGTACCACCCCCAAAGCCCCTCACTCGTTGCCCATTACAAGGACCTCTGGTTTCTTTTCCTTGTCTGGGCAACAGGTAGAGCCTGACATCCAGTCACTTCACGTTCTGTGGAGTGTGTACTTCGTGAAGGACTCTAGTTCAGGAAACGTGATGAATTAGGTTGCCCAATCCCTTTTCTGAAGGAACTCATGCTGTCCTTGGGAGGCAGACATGTACACAGACAATTTCAAAACTATGAGGAGTCCAGTAGCATTAGTGCACCAGGGTGCTGGGAGAGGCCAGAAGAGGAGAGGCTCTTAGTGTGGATTGGGGAGTGAGCACAATGACCAAGTGACAGGACCACGGGTGAAGACCGTGATTCTCACTGGCAAACAGAGAGCAGGTCACCCTCAGATTGAGGGTCAAGAGGCATCTTGGGGTTGGTGATGGATTTAGCAGGAGATGGAGTGTGGGTTGAGGTCAAGTTCTGCTCTGTCCCTTATTAACTGTAGGGCCAGAAGCATGTTACTTCTTTGAATCTCAACTCTCCTGACCTTTACAATTAACTGGCAGTTCCAATAGCACCATCCAGGAATGTTTGCTGCGAGGATATCCTGAGGTCTTGCACTAAAGCTCTTAACACTACCTGGCTTGTAAAATTCTTTCTCAATAAATAAAAATAGGTAAATTGTTATTAGTAATAATAGTCCTACAAGAGATAAAACATTTTCCCCCAATCCATTGCTATTATACATTCTAATTCACTGGGAAAAATATGAAAAATTTATGTTAGAAAAATTTACTTAAACCTTAAATCAGCTCAATGTATTACACTGATAAAGTGTGAACAAAATTTAAAACAATAAACAATAAAATAAAATGAACTCCAATTCCACTATTCAAAGACAACCACTGTTAATAGTACTTTGATATATTCCCTTTTCGTTTTCTGTGTATGCGTATTTGCTAATAAAAGTTCAAATATATTTCAAAATAAAATCAGGATTATGCAATTTATGCAGGTGTGTACCAGACAGATTGGTTTTCATTTTTTATGTTTAAGATTGTATTTGTTGTGAAGTGTCTTCCTATGCTACTGTTCTCTAAGCAGTGATGCTTAATGGCTACAGAATATGCCTTCTTGAGGATGTGCCATTATTTATTTTTCCTTGAATTTAAATTTTAAATCAATAATATGATGAATATGTTCCTATAAATCTCCATTTGTATTCTGTGTGTTTACTTAGGAAAAATACCCAGAGACAGAATTGTTATGTTATGAGAGTATGTCCCTATTTAACTGCGTGGTAATCCACTGTCCCATGCCTCTCTGGAATGAATGTGACCACTTAGGCCCCCTCAGGAGGGGCTGCCATCATGATGAAACCCTTTACAGCTGAACAGTCTTTGTTGACATTCAACATTGATGCATGTATTTATTGGCCTGTGGTCCATCTTCCTTTGAAGGGAATACGGTTTAATTTTTTGTTTACAGACATTTAGGGAATTGGTATTTGATAAATGAGGAGGTAGCTCATGGGTGCTGGGTTCTGATGTTCTACTATAAAACCAGCCATTTCAGAGAAGGAAATGTGTTTAATTTTTGCTTGATTAGATAATGATTTGGTTAATTGAAACAATGTATGAGGACAATCTTAACTCCAAATTTTTTTTTTAAGGTAATTAAAGCCTTACAGTTAGTAGATGATGCTTTTGGAATGTTGATGGAAGGCCTGAAGCAGAGGAATTTACATAATTGTGTCAATATAATCCTTTTGGCTGACCATGGTATGTTTTTTCTTAAGAAGTTCTATTTTATCATTGATCATATTTTATCATTGATGAGATATTAGCACTTCAGGAATGATACAAAAATAGTATTGACTTTTTAAAGTCTGCATTTCCAGACTTAGAAACTCTTGAAGCAGCAAAGAATGAATTTGATGATACATTGTGATTTTTTTTTTTTTTTTTTTTTGAGATAGAGTTTTACCCTGATAACCAGGCTAGGGTGCCATGGCATCAGCCTAGCTCACAGCAACCTCAAACTCTTGGGCTCTAGTGATCCTCTTGCCTTAGCCTCCTGAGTAGCTTGGACTTTTGGTGCCTGCCACAGCATCCCGATAATTTTTCTATTTTTGGTAAAGATACGGTCTCACTCTTGGTCAGTCTGATTTCAAACTCCTGAGATCAAGTATTTCTCCCACCTCAGCCTCCCCATTTTGGTGGTAAATTGTGATGAAAAGAGGAGTAAATTAAAATTTCTAGTTTAATTATTCTAATATCCCAGAAAATCTAATGAGCTTATTTTCTGTAAAAACAAAGTTAATAGTATTTAACACGGATGTGGTGGGGTTGTTATTCAATCTTAAAAAGTGTTTTGGGGGTCTTCTTTCAGCCAGTGATTCAGTCACGTAGGTTGGCTGCAATTTATTATGTTCGCAACATTTGCCATGCTGTGTGTATTTTTTTTCAGTTATGTGAATAAATAGCATCTGATCTTTAAAGTCCCCATCACCTCCCATTTCTGTACTTGAGATTAACTCTCAACTTCAGTTAACACAAATGATAACGGAAGTGTAACAGCAGCCGCAGCTTTCCCACCTCACACAGGATGCTTCCATGTGGTTTTAAAGTATTAACTCATTTATTCTGTATATTTTCCAAGTGCCTCCTCAATGCCAGGTACTTTACTAGATTCAGAGTGTTCAGAAGTACATAAAGCAGACGTGGACCTTTCCTAGCTGGGGATGTTGGACTGCTTCATGGGAAGGACGTTCAAAGCTAAGCTCCAACACTCGGGGAGGCACCAGGCGTGGAGTATTAGGAGGAAAAATAAATGTGTCTGCAGAACTTGTGTTTGTATCTTAGAACATCATGTCAGTGAGAAACATAGTAATGTATTTTAAAATGTTCTGTGATAGTTCCCTAACACTGTCTTATTATATCAAAATTAAAAGGAAAACTTTAATGTACATTTTGTTAAAAGAAATTGATAAAAATAAAAATTTACATATAGAGTTGGGCACAGTGGCTCACACTGTAAACTTAACACTTTGGGAGGATGAAGCAGGAGGATTGCTTGAAGTCAGGAGTTCAAGACCAGCCTTGGCAACCCTGGGAGAGCTCATCTCTATAAACAATAAAAAAAAAAAATACTTAGCCAGGCATGGTGGCCTGTGCCTATAGTCTCAGCCACTCTGGAGGCTGAGGCAGGAGGATCTCTTGAACCCAAGAGTTGGAGGCTGCAGTGAGCCATGATTGCACTGTTGCATTCCAGCCTGGGAAACAGAGTGAGACCCTGTATTAAAAAGAAAAAATGTACATGCAATCTGAAGAGTCTTCAAATAAAAAAAGGTTTAGGGCGGTGCCTGTGGCTCAGCTGGTAAGGTGCCGGCCCCATATGCTGAGGGTGGCGGGTTCAAACCTGACCCCAGCCAAACTGCAATAACAACAACAAAAAAAAAAATCGCCGGGCGTTGTGATGGGCGCCTATAGTCCCAGCTACTTGGGAGGCTGAGGCAAGAGAATCGCCTAAGCCCAGGAGTTGGAGGTTGCTGTGAGCTGTGTGACGCCATGGCACTCTACCAGGGTGATAAAGTGAGACTCTGTCTCTACCAAAAAAAAAAAAAAAAAAAAGGTTTAATCGCCAAATCCTTTAAGAGTACATGCTGCTCATATTAATTTAAATAAAATACATTTAAAAGTAAATATTTTCTACTCTTTATTCTTCTAATGTATTATTTTATAAAAATTATATTGCTTTTTTGGTTTAAAAATGTGTAATGTCTTATATATCAATCAGTTACTATAAAGATTTAACTATGGCAGAGGACTTCCGTCTTGGAAATTACTTTCATTGATCTACTTTGAACAAATGATCTGTGTCTATTTTCCATCTAATCTTACCTCATAAACATAGCCCTTCTCCACTGCCATGGTTTTCTGCCATTTATAATAAAGCAATAGGGTAAATTGTGCAACTTGATGTAAGATTTGTTAACATAAAATGCCTGCTATTTAACATGATTAAAGATAACCCATTGGTACCCTGTATATATGTTCAGCGGATTTTTTAATTATTATTCAGGAATGGAGCAGACTTACTGTGACAAGATGGAATACATGACTGATTATTTCCCCCGAATAAACTTCTACATGTTTGAAGGACCTGCCCCCCGCATCAGGGCTCGTAATATACCTCAAGACTTTTTTAGATGTAAGTATGAAGATACCCGAATGGAAAAAAAAGTACAATTGAAAGTGAATAGCCATAGCCCTATAGTGATTCTGAGAGGATGTTGGGATTATTAGACACACTACTGCCTCTTTGGGAAAGCTCCATAGAGCATCTAGAAATTCCTAGGTGTAAGGATGGTCTATAGAGTCTAACTGAATATTGTCAGGTTAAACTACATCCTACTCCATTCTTAAGTGCTAAAATAATTCTTTGCTTGAAATAATTTTAAGTTTAATTTTATTAGATCACAATTATTAATAAGTGTATATGTGAAATTCATCTGAGTTGTTCACATTCTTTGCAGTTGTCAAGTTATCAATTGTAATGTCACCATTTTTTTTTTCTTTTGAAACAGTTAATTCTGAAGAAATTGTTAGGAATCTCAGTGTAAGTATGCGGTCTCCTCAATATGTACATTCAACTAAATATAATGACTTTAATCTGGGTTTTGAGAAATTTGTGTCCCATATTTCTGAGTCTAAGCCATTGTAATTTATTTTTTAAATCCTCCATCAACAGTATTTTATATGCATATTAGTTGTTTTTATCTTCATTGTTTTCATTTTGGAGCTGACACCTTCTTAGGAAATTAGTTTGGATTAATAGTGGCTCTAACTCCTGGTTTTCATTGCAAGGGCTGATGTCCCATTCAAAAGGGTTGTACTGACCAAGCATGGCAGGGCGGCTCATACCTATAATCTGAACAACTCTGGAAGGCTGAGGTAAGAGGATGCCTTGAGCTCAGGAGTTTGAGCCCAGCCCAAGCAAAAGCAAGACCTTGTCTCTCCTAAAAATAGAAAAATGAGCTGGTCATCCTGGCAGGCACCTGTAGTCCCAGCTACTTGGGAGGCGGAAGCAGAATTGCTTGAACCCAGAAGTCTGAGGTTGCTGTGAGGTAGGCTGGCACAGTGGCACTCTAGCCTGGGCAACAGAGTGAGACTTTGCCTCAAAAAAAAGTGCTATGAGTGACTCACACTCATAGCACTCCTAGCATCTGGGAGGCCGAGGTGGGTGGATTGCCTGAGTTCAGGAGCTCGAGATCAGCCTTAGCTAGAGTGAGACTCCTTAGCCAGGCGTTGTGGTGGGCACCTGTAGTCCCAGCTACTTGGGAGGCTGAAGCAAGAGGATCGCTTGAGCCCAGGAGTTTAAGGCTGGGCTTAAACTATGATGCCACAGCACTCTAGCCAGGGCAACAAAGTGAAATTCTCTCTCAAAAAAGAAAAGGGGGAGGGGGTAGTTGTACTGGTGAACTTTTGGTGCCATCATTTTTCTCATTTTTTGTGTAATTTGATATCAGAAAATAGTGAATCGTAGACTATTATGGATCTTTTTGGACAAGTCAGAAAAATAATCTAAGTATAATTACAATTGCTTTTGATTGGTTCTCACATCTCTGGTTGTAAGGAAATGAGCAGGGAAAATTCTAGATAGCTTAATGATATGTTTTTCAAGGTAAGTCTCATTACTTGTAGAGACCTGCAATAAAATGTGGTAGTTTTAATAGTTACATATAGATAGTATAAAGGAATTCATGGGTTCGTTATTGCTTAGAATGAGAGTAATGTATTTAAGTGTGCATGGCTTTTAGTTTCAGGCATGCCTCCTTGTATTGGATTTCACAGATGCTGCGTTTTTCACAAACTGAAGGTTTGTGGCAACCCTGCGCCAAACAAGTCTATCAGTTCCGTTTTTCCAACAGCATGTCTCTGTGTCACATTTTAGTAATTATCACAACATTTCAAACTTTTAAATTATTATATCTGTTCTGGTGATCTGTGATCAGTGGTCTCTGAGGTTGGTATTGTAATTGTTTTGGAGCGCCAGGACCCCTGCCCATTTAAGAAGTTGAACTTAAATCACTGATGTTGAGTGTGTGCTGATGCGCCACCTGCTGGCCACTGCTATCTCTCTTCCTCTCCTGGGGCCTCCCTATTCCCAGAGATACAATACTGAAATTAAGCCAATTACCCCTAAAATGGCCTTAAGTGTTCAAGAGAAAGGAAGAGTTTAAAGTCTTTCACTTTAAATCAAAGGCTAGAAGTGATTAAGCTTAGTGAGGAAGGCAGGTCAAAAGCCGAGATAGAGCTAGGGCTCTGTGCCCAACAGTGAAGTCGTGAACACAAGGACAAAGTTCTCGAAGGACCTCATGAATGGTAAGAAAACGAGGCAGCAGCCGGTGGCGCACGCCTGTGATCCCAGCCCTCTGGGAGGCCGAGGCGGGTGGACTGCTTGAGCTCAAGGAGTTCTAGACCAATTTGAGCAAGACTCCCGTTTCTACTAAAAATAGAAAAGCTGAGGCAAGAGGATCGCTTGAGCCCAGGAGTTGGAGGTTGCTGTGAGCTATGACGTCACAGCACTCTACCCAGGGCGACAGCTTGAAACTGTCTCAAAAAGAAAAAAAAAAAAAAGAAAAAGAAAACGAAGCATCCTTATTGTTGATATGAAAGGAGTTCGAGTGGTCTGGATAGAAGATTAAACCCACCAGGACATTCCCTTAAGCCAAAGCCTAATCCAGAGCAAGGCCCTAGCTCTCTTCAGTTCTGTGAAGGTTGAGAGAGGTGAAGAGGCTACAGAAGAGAAGTTGGAAGCTAGCAGAGGCTGGTTCATGGGGTTTAAAGAAAGAAGCATCATCATAACATAAATGTGCAAGATGGAGCAAACTATTCAGAAGATCTAGCTAAGATCATTGATGAAGGTGGCTACACTGAACAACAGATTTTCACTGTAGACAAAACAACCTTCTATTAAAAGGAGATACTGTCTAGGATCTTCACAGCAAGCGAAGAGAAATCAGTGTCTGGCTCCAATACTTCAAAAGACAGGCTGACTCAGTGTTAGGAGCTCATGCAACCAGTAACTTGAAGTTGAAGCCATAATTCATCCACCATTCTGAAAATCCTAGTGCCCTTCATTATGCTAAATCTACTCTGCCTATGTTTTTACAAATGGAACAACAAGGCCAGGTTTACAAAATATCTGTTGACACCAGGGCTTGTTGAATATTTTAAGCCCACCATTGACACTTAATGCTCAGAAAAAAAGATTTTCTTTTAAAATATTACTGCTTGTTAACAATGCACTAACTCAGAAAGAGCTCTTACAGAAATGTATATGGAGTGATTAAAGTAAGATTCTAAGGAGATTAATGTTGTTTTGTGTCTGCTAATAAAACATCTATTCTGCAGCCCATAGATCAAGGAGTAATTTTGACTTTCGTGTCTTTTTAGCTCAGAAACACAATTTTTAAGGCTATAGCTGCCATAAGTGACTTTTTCTGATGGACTGGGCAAAATAAATCAAAACCTTTCTGTAAAGGATTCACCATTCTAGATACTGTTAAAGACATTCATGATTAATGGGAGGAGGTCAAAACATCAACATTAAGAGAAATTTGGAAGAAGTTGATTCTAACCTTCATGGATGACTCCGAGGGATTGAAAACTTCAGGGGAGGCAGAAACTGCAAATGTGGTGGGAACAGCAAGAGAACTAGAGTTAGAAGTGGAGCTTGGAGATGTGGCTGAATTGGTGTAATTCCGTAATAAAACCTTAATGGATGGGGAGTTACTTGTGATGGATGAGCAAAAAAAAAAATTTCTTGAAGTGGAATTCACTCCCATGAACATCTTACTCTGGTGAAGATGCTGTGAACATTGAAGTCCAACTAAGGATTTACAATATTACAAGCAGTTGGTAGATAAAGTTGCAGCTTTGAAAAGGTTTGAGAAGACTGACTCCAATTTTGAAAGTAGTTCACTATAGGTAAAATGCTATCCAACAGCATTATATACCATAAAGAATTTTTTCCTGAAAGGCAAAGTCAATCGACATATTAAACTTCATTGTTATTTTTAAGAAATGACCACAAACACTCCAACTTTCAGCAACCACCATCCTGATCAGTTAGCAACCATCAACATCAAGGCAAGAACTCTGACTAACATAAAGATTCTTAATTATTCTTAAAGGCTCAAATAATTGCTAGCATTTTTTTTGGCAATTAAGTATTTTAAAATTAAGGGTTATAGTTTTAAAAAAGATATAATGCTATTGTACACTAAATAGACTACAGTGCAGTGTACACTTACCATTTATATGCACTGGGGAATCAATTTATGTGACTCACTTTATTGTAGTGATCTAGAAATGACCTTGCAATACCTCTGAGATATTCCTGTATAGTAAAATCTGTGAGGGTGGGATGTAAATGATTTTAGATAAACACTGGATGAAGAGTAGCTAATACAATCTGGGACCCACTGCAAGTTTAAAGTAGAAATGACCAATTTCTACTTCAAAAGAGCAGAAATCCTTTATAGTGGTAATCACGCTATTTCTCTTTACACCTAGTATTCTCCCCTTGATGGCCACTCTCGCCCCCTACTGGTGACGTGTATTCATGCAGCCTGGTCATGCTGAGTGGGATGGGTAGTGCATAATTTTCAATGTGTGGATTCTCTGGATCCACATATTGTTTTCTTTTTGTTCCATCACCTTATAATCCATACAGCTGAAGTTCTATTGGTAAGAAAGGACAAATCTCTAATAATCCTTGTGGTGCAAGCGAGTTGAGCACTGCAGGCTTTGGAAATCCATACATGATAGCACAGATACAGACTGGTCCAGAGCTATAGAGAGTGCCAAGGAAATGAACCATGTCATAAAGTGATCCAGCATTCTAGGAAAATATTTAATGTAGTAGTACAATGTGTGTACTACGGAGATATGGCCGAATTGGTGTAATCCACAATAAACACCTTAACGGATGAGGAGTTGTACAGTTCTGAAGCTTATACTGAGCTCATATTAGACAAACATAACCAAACATGAACTGGCAACTCTTTATGTTCTCAAACATTCTGGCTATAGGAGACACATCAGAACTTCATTCTTACATGAAATAATTTTTTTTTTCAAAATTTCAGATTAATACAGGGGTACATACAATTAGGTTACACGGTTTGCTTTTATAGAGCTAAAGTCTGTGTTGTAGGTATGTGCAGGAAGTGTGCAGTATACTCGTGCAATGTCCCAGTCAGGTAGGAATTTGCCCATTCCCTTCCTTGAATTTCACTGAGTTTTTTCTCTCATGTGGGCAGGTAGGCGCCCACCAGTTCCAATTTAGTAATGAATACATGTGGTGTTTGTTTTTCCATTCTTATGATAATTCACTTAGGAGAATGGTCTCCAATTCTATCCAGGTTGTTACCAAAGATAAAAAATCTCCATCTCTTTTATGACTCAGTAATATCCCATGATATACACATGCCACAATTTATTAATCCTCCTTATTGAAGGGCACTTGGGTTGTTTCCACATCTTTGGGATTGTGAATTGTGCTGCCATATACATTTGAGTTCAAATGTCTTTATGATAAAATCTCTTTCTTTCTTTTGGGTAAATACCTAGTAGTGGGATTGCAGGATCAAATGTTAAGTCTACTTGTGGTTCTTTAAGCAATCTCTATACTCATTTCCATAGAGGTTGGACCAGTTTGCAGTCCTACCAGTAGTCTATGAGTATTCCTTTCTCTCTGGATCAAGTATCTATTGCTTTGGGACCTTATGGTGTAGGCCATTCTCACTTGGTTCAGTAATGTCTCAGTGTGGTTTTGGTTTGTCTTCCTCTGATGATTAGGGATGATGAGCATTTTTCACATGTTTGTTGACTATTAGTCTATCATTGTAAGAAAAGTTTCTGTTCCTGTCTAATGCCCTGTTTTTCTTTTTTGTTTGTTGTTTTTTTTTTTTTTTTTGAGACAGGGTCTTACTATGTTGCCCCGGGTAGAGTGCCGTGGCATCACAGCTCACAGCAACCTAAAACTCTTGGGCTTAAACCTATACTCTTGCCTCAGCCTCCCAAGTAGCTGAGACTACAGGTGCCTGCCACAAAGCCCGGTTATTTTTAATTTGTTGTTGTTGTAGTTGTCATTGTTGTTTGGCAGGCCTGGGCTGCATTCGAACCTGACAGCTCCAGTGTATGCGGTCGGCGCTCTTAGCCACTGAGCTATAGGCACCAAGCCTCTATTGCCGAGTTTTTAATGGTGCTGTTTGATCTTGTTGATTTGCTTGAGTTCTTTGTGGATTCTGCTTATTAGCCCTTTGTCAGATGTGTGACTTGCAAGTATCTTCTCCCATTCTGTAGTTTGTCTCTTTGCTTTGCTGGTTAAGTACTTAGCTGTACAGAAACTTGATTAGTCCTATTTATTTAATTTTATTGTTGCAGCAATTGCCCTTGGGATCTTCTTTATAAACTCTTTCCCTAGGCTGATATAATTAAGAGTTTTCCCCACATTTTCTTCTAGAATTTTTATAGTTTCATGTCTTAGTTTTAAATCTATTATACACTATGAGTTGATTTTTGTGAGTGATAAGAGATATAAGTTCTATTTCTTCTAACGTGGCTAACCAGTTCTTGCAGCACCATTTACCAAATAGGGATTCTTCTCTCCAGTGTATGCTTTTGTTTGCCTTATGAAAGATCAGATGGCTATATGAGGCTGGTTTCATCTGTAGATTTTCTGTTCTGTTCCATAGGTATACATCTCTTATTTTTATGACAACACTATGCTGTTTTAATCGCTATCAACTTGTCATATAAACTGAAGTCTGGTAAAGTGATGTTTCCAAATTTGTTCTTATTTCATAGAATTGCGTTGGCTATTGAGGATTTTTTCTGATTACATATGAAGTGTAGCACCGTTTTTTCAAGATCTGTAAAATAGGACCTTGGTATTTTAATGGGGATTGCATAGTAGTATGGACATTTTAACAATGTTGATTCTTCCTAGCCATTAGCATAGCACGTTCTTCCACCTGTTAGTGTCCTCTGCAATTTGTTTTCTCAGTATTTCATAGTTTTCTCTATGGAGATCCTTCATGTGCTTTGTGAAATATATTCCAACGTATTTCATTTTCTTTGATGCGACTATGAAGGGAATTGTGTCCTTGATGTGATTCTTAGTATGACTGTTGTTCGTGTAAATGAAGACTGCTGATGTATGTCCATTGGTTTTATATACTGAGACATTTCTGTATATAACAAAAAATTTATCTCAACTCTGGTGATTTCATCCCAAAATTGAAAATGCAGAGACTGACCCTTACTTCTGAAGTTTGCCATGTACCTCTAGTTTTCTCTGAATTCAATCTGGCTACACACTGGCTAGAGAAGCATGACTAATCAGTCACTCTCAGGGGCACGTTCCCAGGACACACAGCTGCACACTCAGCAGCTGCCAGCATGTGCTTGCCTAGAAGTTACACAAATATTGGCTTATGAAAGAAGTGATAAAACATGAAAAAGGAGAAAAATTAGATGCCTGGAAAAGACACCAAAATAGGCAGGAAAAAAAAAAACTGACGAAAATATATTTGCAATAAATATTTTTCTCTTTTCCCTTTCATTCTGTCAGCTTTCTTTGGTTTCCTATTTTTCTATATTTTTTTAAATTTCGTTTTTGTAAATTATGCGTTTGATAGTTTATCTTAAGTTTTCTTACATAAATTGGCACAGAGATTGTAGTGACACAGAACTTGTTAATATACATGAGATATTGTGGTTAAAAAGATATGAGAAAATGAGGAAATAGAAACAAATTCATTTCTGTTATGTTTATTCTTTTTTCTCCCCCTTGTTTCTCAAAAAAGGTCATAAGGGAAAGAAAGTTCCTTTGTAGTTTTATTCCTTATTTCCTCATTTTTCTTTTACAAGAATAGACATCAAATTTTTTTTTTTTATATTTTTACCGTTTTAAGATATGCCATATAGATCTAACAGTAGTTACTGAAAAAACAAAATCTTATTCCACTGTCTGAGCAATCCATGATTTATTTTATCAGTAGGAAGACCATACTAGGTTTCAAAAACTGATGCCTTGATTTGAAAACCAAGCAAATGTAGCTCATTGAAAAGGTAAATTGAATCAGTTGGGAAGGGATTTTTGGGGCAATTAAACTAACTTTTACAATTTTTTACCCATACTTTTTATATGTAATTTAGATTCAAAAATTATAATTTTCACTGTAAATCTACCTATATCTATTTTCTGTCAAAAAAAAAAAGTAAGGGCTTAAAATGTATAAAAACTTAAAACAACAAGCACGAAATCACAATTTAAACCAGATTTTTAATAGCAACCTGATTATTGTTGCAACAATAAAAACTAGAATGAGTGAATTTGATTATGGTGATAATAGGTTTAATATTTTTATTTCTTTTAGCTAAGTTTTAGTTTACTTTTAAAAGGTGCTTCACAAACTATCTTAGAAGCTGACATTTTTGAATTAGTTTGCATATTTTATGTGCCATGAAATATTTACTCATTTTTCAGTGCCGAAAACCTGACCAGCATTTTAAGCCCTATTTGTCCCCTGATCTGCCCAAACGATTACACTACGCCAAAAACATCAGAATTGACAAAGTTCATCTTATGGTGGATCGACAATGGCTGGCCGTGAGGTTCGTGTTCTATTTATTTATATCATAATACTATTAATAACGTCTCTTATTATTATATTACTTAACCTTAGCCTTTATGATCACTGTATATTTTTCTGAGCAATGAGTTTTTTTTACTTTTTCATCCTGTTCAGTACTTTTGTATCAGAGGTTGTTGCTATTAGATGGCTGATCTTAGCATCCTAGTCTTCACAAGACAGGTGAGAATAAGGAAGAAAGCTCAGACTGGTCCAGCCACTGTCGCAGAGACTGTTTGCACTCACACATTCCTACCTCACCACCGTATTGTCCAGTAAGGCAGCAGAAGCATGATATCAGCTGTCTTCCAGGCTGATAGTGAGTGAGTGATTAGACAGCTCTTTAAGATCTTGTCATCTTCTAGATTTTTATAAAACATTGTTATGACTATAAGGCTGAGCTAATGAATTTGCTATAACTTTTATTTCTTATTTCTAGTTATAGTTATAATTCACATTGATCATTATTTGCAAAATGTAGTTTACAGTAAAAAAAACAACAACAACACATTCTCAATCATTCCATCCCAAGTAACCAATTAATTCATTGATTCCACAAAATTTTATTGAATGCTTACTGCGTTATGCCAGGCTCTGATCCAGGCACTGGATACAAACCTAATTGCTGCACTCTAGGGGCACATACTGTATTAGAGACAATTGATAATAAGTTAGTAAAGAAATAAATATATACTTTTCTGGTAAGCTAACCTGACCAGATTTCAATGATGATTCCTATTTTTTAAATATCATTCCAGTAATTTTCCACCTGCATAAGTGGATATTAACAGTATCATGATCATATGGTATTTTCTGACCCCATGTTACCTGCATGAATATGAGGCCAGGAGACACAATGACAGTGGCAATACAGTGGCTGAAAGAAATGTTTCACAAAGAAAGAGGAGATGAAAGAAGACAAGGGAGCTGGGCTGCAGTATATAGGCATACAGGATAAGCAACTGGCCTATATTCTACAAGATAACTGGAAACCTCCATCAAGCAGAGAGTGTGCAGTTCACATTGGGTCACTAGATGGCACTGGCCAGTCTCCTTGGGATCCAAGTTCCTTAGTCCTTTGCATAGATCAGCAGCTGCCCTGTGGCCCAGAACCTTCTTCAAAAGGGTTTCTCCCAAATATGTGAATAAAATTAAGCTTTATTGCTATCGAATACATAAGATTCTTAGTAATGTGGTGTGTAATATGTAAATAAAGATATGCTTAAACAGCATTATATTCTCTAAATATTCACTATTCAGAGTACGGGATTAAAGAGATTAGCTCATTGGTGCATAATGAGAAAAGGTTAGACATTGAGAGTCTGGGCATCATGCATTAATGTTCAGTCTCAAGCAACGAGCTTTTTATTCTTTTAAATAACCAGCAGTGAGATGTATAAAGAGCTGAGCCTAAGAGTTCAAGTCCTGTCTCACAACCTCATTAGTTATGGGAACATGCAAAAGTTAATAATTTAGGGCTTCATTTTTCTCATATGTAATACAAGATGAGCCTGGTTTGATCATTTTCTTGTCATTAATATGCAATCTGACAATTAAGTTCCCAAACTCATACAGAACAGTGCTACATACTCATTACTGAATAGTGCTACAGTCACCTTTGATGTACTCCCCTTTGGAAGCTGTGAACCAAGGTCAGCTCTTAGTCCTCCCTTCAAAGCAATTTTGGAACTCTTTTTCTGGAGTGACCTTAGAGCTGTCCCCATACAGCACATGCCACGGGTGGCACCTGTGGCTCAAAGGAGTAGGGTGCTGGCCCCATATACTGGAGGTGGCGGGTTCAAACCTGACCCCAGCCAAAAAAAAGCCACAACAATAATGAATACCACTCAGCAACATACATCAACATGAACATAGCTATGAGATGAAGATACACCAAGGTTATGAAACCTTACTGAGTTGTTTGTACAGTGCTACCAATGTAAGTGCATAGTGGAAAGCTTATGAACATAATTGTCAGAACTTGGATGATGATACCTCTGATAGTCATTCCGGAAGAGGGGTTCCAAAATTTCTGTGAACAGTGGACTAGGTGCTGGCATCAGTGCATAAGGGGAGTAATTCCCAAGGGGAGTACTTCAAAGGTGACATAGTTTGATATTCAGTAATGAGGTATGTAGCACTTTTTCTAGGATGAGCTCACGAACTTTGTCAGACCTTGTATACAAAGTAAACTAACTTACATCAAAGGAAATTTTGAATACAGCCTTAAATTTTGAATACAGCCTTGAATAAGCATAAGTGAGGAATCTAACCTATTTAAATCCTGGGTTCACTCTTATCTCCAACTCTAAAAACATGAGTCTCAGATTACCTACTTTCTAAGTGAAAGTCTATTATCCGTAGTAACAATGTGGATTATTTGGTAACTAGATTAGACCTCTTTTTCGCAAGTATAGAAAACTTCAACAGTGTATGTAATCTATTTTTGTTATCATCATCATCCTTATTTTGTCTAAAATTATTTTACTAATTGGGGGAAATCCAATGTTTTGAAAAGCATAGTCAAAGTATTGTTAAAATGCATTTTTAAATAACATAAATATTAGCTTTTTTTTTTTTTTTGAGATAGGGTCTCTGTTGCCCCAGGCTAGAGTGCCTTGGGGTCAGCCTAGCTCACAGCAACCTCAAACTCCTGGGTTCAAGGGATCCTCCTGCCTCAGCCCCCCGAGTAGATGGGACTACAGGCACCTGCCACAATGGCCAGCTAATTTTTCTGTTTTTTGTAGAGATGGGGGTCTTGCTCTTGCTTAGGCTGGTCTGCTCTAACTCCTGAACTCAAGAGCTCCTCCCAGCTTGGCCTCCCAGAGTGCAAGGATTATAGGTGTGATCCACCATGCCAGGCTGAATATTAGCTTTTTACTTTGGAATAATGATTGACAAATATGTCTTAGGCACTTTTTAAGAATTAGATATAACAAAGTCCCTGCCTTAAGGATCTTTACCCACTGGAAAGAAGAAATAATTATTATCACACGCTAACTGATGATCTAGAGCCAAGTACAAGGTTCAAGGAAGCAAAAGGATAATTGCACACCCAGGTGTGGATGTCAAAGAACATCATTGAAAGCATTGTGGTAGGGGTGATTCCCGATCTGGAAGACTGGAGATGGGGTAGGCTGTCTGTGCATTGTAGAGGCATCCAGCGAAGAAAAAGGTGAATGGGAGTCAAAATCAAATCCTTGCTCAGCTCCCCAAGCTCTGATGGATGTCGTGTTGGCAGAAGGAAAGGAACCCCTTTCCTTTGCCAAAAGTACTTCAAAAGGTGTTTCTTTCTTTAAATAATCTGCCTAGAGCAGCTGGGCAATTTTTCTAAACCAGCAGCAGCAGCAGCTCTGGAGCAAAGAAGGTAGAAAGAAGAAGGCAGGTGTCCAGAGAGAAGAACTGGATTCCAGCAATTGCTAGTAGTTCTGGACTCTTGAGCACTGAGTGGTGAAACTGCTGTCTGTATGAAGGATCTGGTGTGTTATGACTAAGGAGTATGACTTTGATTTTGAAGAAAGTAGGAGGCTGTTGGTAGTTAAAAGGTGGCTTGAATGACTGTAGTGAGATTTACATTTTGGAGAGTTCCTTCTAGCTGCTCTGTAGAGGAGGATGATCTAGGAAGAAGCAGGGAGGTCTGTTAGAAACCGACACAGTGACCCATTCTTCTGCATTATGACAGCCCCAAACAAGCCTATGGAGCAATGGGGCTGGTGAAACCCCGGGAAAGTACTATGGTTAACTTAGGACCCAGACTTCCCAGGATGGTCATTAAGTCCTGGTTTATCACATTCTGACCCACATTTGTTCTCGTTAGAACTGTTTCTATTTCCAGCAGTTTCCAGCAGTGACAGTGTAAATAAGATCAGGTGCATGTGCATCTGTGGATGTGGGCATGTCTGTGTTTGTTATGAGGGAGATCCAGAAGTTCTGAAGGCGGGTGATTAATTAGGGAACTTGTTCAGGTCAGAGGTAATGAGCACGCAGCTCAGAACAGTGGCAGTAGAAAAGAAAGGAAGGAAAGGACAAACAAGGATATTGCAGAGGAAACTGGGACTTGGAGAGCAGTAGGGCGCCAGGAGAGAACTCTGGTTCATCTCTCACCTGTGTCATTACTGTGGCGGAGAAACCCAGTCTTGATTTCAACTGTACTCATTAGGCATGGAAAAGATAAGAGATAACTTGTTCCCAAAGATTACCCATAGAACTTGGAAGGTGAGCTCAATTACAACGGATAAAATCAACTCACCTTTTTCCCAATGCTGGCTATCATATGTAATTTCCAGAGCCAAATTAATAGTTGGAAAGTATGAACACGAGCAGTTAGAAGAACAAATTTCCAAAGTTATTGTGTGGAGAACAATAGAAAATAGAGCTTTTGCAAACAGTATGTTCATCTTTTGCTTCTGAGTGAAATTTTGCAGTGTTTACTATGGTTTTTTAAAGTGAGCTGGATTAGGAGATGAGAATATTTAAAATTTTTAGAAAATTTTACTAAAGACTTGGTTCAAGAAACCTTGTTCTTTCTCTCGTTAATGAACACTCTAGCATTCCACCCAGAACTGAGAACTTCATTATCTCCAGTCAAATAATTTCGTAATCTTGGGAAGCCAAATATCCACGCAACAGCAGTAAAAATGTCTTTTACAACAAGTTTTATTCTATACCAACAATTTTATTGGAATTTACCAAGATAAGGACATAAAATCCCTTTAAGGGAATTAACTTTAAACCCCTTATGAAATAGGACTCCTCATGCTTTGATCATTCCAAGTACTTCCTTAGCCTCTCTTTTCTTCTATTAGATAGAGTTGAGTGTGGTCTTGTCAAAGTTGTGATTTATTTTTTGATTTGTGATTTACTTTTTATTTTCTGTTTAAACTGAGTGAGAGTCAGTTATGAGGGTTTTTTTTAATGTTGATTTTTGGAGACACTAAATTACTGTCCTGTTCTCAGTTGAGCCTTCCATGTAAAAACAAACAGAAGCCCTGTGTGTGTGTGTTTATGTGTGTGTTTTTTTGTGTGTGTGTTTATGTGTATGTGTGTGTGTCTGTATTTGCCCCAGGGGTAGAAGGTGAGAGTTGGGGAAGCAAATAAGAGAAACCTTTTAAGGCCAGCCTTTGGACATAGGAATCTTTTGTTCCCTTTAGAGACCAAATTTGACCCAGTATAACATTGCTGCTTTACAAGATCTGGGTTCATTTACCCCTATTTTTTTCTGAGTATGAAAATCAACTATGTATAAAATTGCTAAGACTGCTTAATTCAAAGACTAAAATATGAGAAAGTAGGCAAAAAATCTAATTACATTGGAAAAGTTATTCAATTAACAGAGAAACAGGCTGTGGAAGTAAATCCCACATGTTAAAAATACACTCGGAATCGGAGTGTAGGTGCTCAAGCTGCTTGCTAAAGACAGTCACATGTTGCATAGCAACATTTTGGTTAACAATGGACCACTTATAAGATGGTGGTCCCATAAGTTATAATATTGTCTTTTTACTGAATCTTTTCTATGTTTAGATATGTTTAGATGCACAATTATCCTATTGTTGCCTGCAGTATTCAGTACAGTAATATGCTGTTTGGGTTTGTAGCTAAGAGCGATAGGCCATACCAGGTACCAGCTTGGTTTGTATAAGCGTATGTGGTGACTGCATGCTGAAATCGCCTTGTGACACATTTCTCAGAACATATCCTCATGACACTGACTCTTTCATAATTAACTTGCCCTGAGTAAGGATGTGGGTGAGCTTGAAGATAAGTTCTTTTCTCTTGATCTGTGCCTTTTTTTTTTTATCGTTTTCTCAGTATCTGAGAGTCAAAAGATGTTTTTTTGTATTCCATTTATAGAACTTGCGATTTTTCTTTCTTCTCTCTTACTATTTTGTTTGTTCCTTTAAGATTATGAATTTGAGCATGAAATTAATACATTTAAGCTATTGTTGACAGAAATACCCTGTCGTCAGAGAAATTTGCCTATGTAAAAGCAGAGACTACATAAAAATCCATTAAAGCTTTTATGATAGGATCTTATATATCAACATATTGATCAATGTGTAATAAAATTTTCTTTATAGGTATAGATCAAATACATTCTGTGGAGGAGGCAACCATGGTTATAACAACCAATTCAAGAGCATGGAGGTAATGCACTGCTGTTTATAAACAGATATTTATTGAGCACCTACTTTGTGATAGGCAATGTTCAAGACTCTTGATTACATTTGTGAATACAGATTAAGATAAGATCCCTGCCCACATGCAGCCTTTTTTCTAAGAGGAGGATACTGACAGTAGATGTAATGAAAGAATATATTATTTGGTATGTTATGGGAAATAAAGAAAGAATAAAGAAAGGAAAGGAAGAAATTAGGAGTATCTGGGGGCACCTTGGGAGAAGTATGCAACTTTAAATAAAGTGGAAAGAGTAAGTCTTTGAGGTGACACTGGAGCAGAGACTTGAAGAAGGTGAAGGAATTAACTTTTGAAATTTTCAAGGAAAATGTGTCCCGGGCAAAAGGAACAGCCTGTGTAAAGATCCTAGGTTAGGAGCGTATCTGAGTCTATGACATTCGCTTGTAGGAAAAGCTTTATGATTTTTGCAACCTGATTGTCTTATCTAGTTCCATTTGTAACACTCTCTCTCCATCTCTCTATCACACTCTCTGTCACACACACTCAGTTTTTTTCAAAACAAACACGCATTAGGCTCTTTATGAATTATGAATATAATACCTCTTAACATTGTCATGGTGAGGTATATCTCTTTGCAAACATTTGAAAAATCTCTAGAGATAGAGCTTTTCTATTTATTAGGGTACTATATGATAATTAAATTAGTTACTGCAAGAGAAACCTATGTCTCCAATTCTTTGATGGTTATCTTGAAAGATACATACGCACATATATGTGTGTGTACATGCAAGATACATGCATGTATATATATCTCCATTACCAAAAAAGAATTGCTTATCTATGTTTGATACTTTTCTTTTAGTTATTTACAAACTAAAAAATTAGATGTTATAATAATATAATTAACATTAATTAATTAAATATAAATTAAAATACAGTAGAGCCTCCATGGCTGACCATCTCCCTGCATTGACCTCATCTTTCAGTTGACCTAATTTTCATATCAGACAGGTACCACATGTATATATCAGTAGAATAGGCCTAGTTCCTTCTGTTGGCCACATCTGTGTATTGCCCAGTTTGTTACCACCCTTGGGTGGTCAACTTACGGAGGTTTTACTGTATTTAGATATTTTCATCCCAAAAGTAAAGGGGTTTAGGAAGCTGCACAAAATTTTAAACTTATCAATGTCAACATTTTCATCATATATGAACATATTTGAGCAATGATATGAAAGAATATGAAAAGAATATATGATAATATGTGATTAATTTCTAATATGTATATTGTCCAGATATTATAGAATTATACTGATACTAGTTGCCCACTGTTGCTTATATCTTCTTTGTTGGCATATGAGGTGCTGTCAAAGCAGCCAGAGACAGGGGAATAAACACAGCATGGATTATGTTTGATAGGGAGCGGTAAAACATCAGGGGTGAAATGATACGAAAATGATTTGCAAATCTGAGAACAAATTCTTACCAAGGCCTAATATAAATAAAAAAGTTGTTACAGAAGAAAAAAATTGTGTTACTTCCTACATTTATTTTTGAGTGTCGGTGACATCTAGTAATAATAATAAAATTACGATCCAGGCTTTCTTTATGGCACATGGACCCAGTTTTAAAACGAAGACTGAAATTGAACCATTTGAAAACATTGAAGTCTATAACCTAATGTGTGGTAAGTTGATTTGAATAAACTCACCAGCAAAGTGTGCATAGCTTTTACTATAATTTGAAGTTTGTGACAAATTGAATCTCAGAGGGCAGATGCTCTGCAGTAAGAAGACAGAAAGTAGAAAAAAAAAAAAAAAGACAAGGATGAATTATTTGTTTATTCAGAATTACTAAGCTATAAGAGTATTTTTTGTTTGTTTGTTTGCTTTACTAGTAATGATAAAGTTTAGAACTCAGGAGACAAAGCTTTTCTATTAGTTACTAGAGGATAATTTAATAAAACTTAGATAAATAGTTAACACTTCTAATTTTTTAAAGCGGGATAAGCATACTAAAAAGACAAGTATTTTCTTGCAATTACAAAGAGAAAGCTTTTGGTGTGGAAAGATGGAAAGAAAGTCCTATTTGGGTAGACATTTGTTATTACACTCAGTGTTAAAATCCTTAAAGTTCTTTTAAACCCTAGGGTTCTAGGGAGCGTAACCTCTTTCTACATAAGTGCTTTCCTCTGGCCAGTGTATTAACAAATCATTTACCTAGGCAAGGCAATGAGTAAGCTGAGGTTTGACTGTTAGCTTTAGGAATTTAGACATAAACACGCTCACTATCATCTCTTTTAATCTTGTCATTGACCTTGGGAATTGAATGTGACTTAGAGACCAAAAGTATCCATCTAAAAATGGTGGTGTAGCCTTAACAACTTGCATTCTTTGTTCCTGCAGCTAGATTCGTGAGCAGGACTACTGGCATTTGTGGGGGTGACTGCAAGGAATTAGATAGGACTCCAATCCTAAAAGAGGTTAATTGCGTGGTAGTCACCTGGAGCCACTTAAAAGGCTATGTTTATAAAATATTTGCATGTTTTGTTTCCAAAGGATAATGAGGAAAAGTCCTCTCAATGTTAAATAAAATTTTAATTTAAAAAAATCTGTCCTTACAGAATTTTCATATAATTGAGTAAATATACTTCAAGTAAGACTGTAAATTATTTGACTTCTCTAAACTTGTTATTATTAAGAGTACAGTTTTTCTTATACTAGAAAACCATGATATGCTTAAGGAACAAAGCAGTCATTTATATAATGAAGCTTTACTCTGGAGGAAGAGAACCAAATTTGTGAACGTTTCTGAAGTTCATCTGCAGTGATTGTTCCTAGTTTTACTTTTTCTATGTTGCCCAGGTTAGTCTCAAACTCTTGGGCTCAAGTGATCCTCTTGTCTGGGCCTCCCAAGTAGCTGGGTCCAGCTAGTTCCTATTCTTAGAAAGACTAGATGTTGGAAACTGTGGGAGAGGAAAGTCAGTAAGCCAAGCAGCATACGGCATGTGTAGTAGGTGACTTCATTGCAGCAGACTTTATTAAAAGTATTTGATTTTAGCTGGACATTGTGGCAGGTGCCTATAGTCCCAGCTCCTTGGGAAGCTGAGGCAAGATAATCGCTTAAGCCCAAGAGTTGGTGGTTGCTGTGAGCTGTGACAGCACTCCTACCGAGGGCGACAGAGTGAGGCTCTGTCTCAAAAAAAAAAAAAAAGTGTTTGTTTTTTTCCATCTCCCACATAAGAGTTGTTGCTTTCCAATTTAAAGCTACTTTGAACTTATTTTTTTAAAAAACAGATCTTCTACACATTCAACCAGCCCCGAATAATGGAACCCATGGTAGTTTAAACCATCTTCTGAAGGTGCCTTTTTATGAACCAGCCCATGCAGAGGAAGTGTCAAAGTCTTCTGTTTGTGGCTTTACCACTCCTTTGCCCACAGATGCTCTAGACTGTCCCTGCTCTCAGTTACAAAATGTAAGTAATAACTTGCTGCAGCCATCAGAATGCAAAGGGGCCTGCTCGTCTAAACCAGGGTGGCTGACAGCCAGGATAGCTGACAACCAGGTTTCTGTTCTGGCTTGAATATTATTAGTAAATGTATGTGGTTTCTTTGAACCTTATCTAGACAGGAGAGATTAAGCATGTGAAGGTGTTTTGTAAACTAGAAGACACTCTTTGCAAAGTAATCGTTAATTTCGTTGTGAGCTAACTTTTCTTAGCCATTCCAAATGGTGATCTTGGAGCTCTCTTTGATTTCCTTCACACACCATTCTTAACAGTCTAAGAATAAGATGATCATACCTGGTTGTTTAGAGCACAAAGAACTTGGAGGGTACTAGAAACTTCTCTTTGATGTACTAGTGTAAAGTGCTGTGGGATATTCCTTTAGTAGCAGCAGAGAATCTGACAGACAGTTGATATTGAGAAGGTCTTTTTAGTAGATAAGACTCCGAGCTGAGTTCAAGAGTTGGACTTCAGATCCCAGGGGACTTAACAAAGTGAAGTTCTAGGGCTAGGAAGGGCCCCAAGGGCAAGGGGGCAGAATAGGAGCTCAAAATAAAGGGACCAAGTTCACCTGTGAGAATCAGAACAGCTGAATGGTGTGGGATTTCAGAATGAAATTGGAGCCCAGGTATCAGGAGTCCATCAAGCTAAAACTAATGTCAGGTACATTTGATGCCAAGTTCAAAATGTAGCTGCAGAGGTAAGTAAATACTTCCTGCCTCATGTAAAAACTTTCCCTTCTAATCAGGGTTACGAGAAGACTTTACATTCTCTAATCCTTAAAATAACATTATATAGCACAGAAATAATCAACCAAAAGAAGCTTTAAGACACAGTAGTCTGGTCAAACTTCTCACTAAAGACCAAATTCACAGCAAATATCAAAGCAAGGGTGTGGGTTTTCCCACCTGCTACTCTTGATAACCTCAACAGAACAGCCGTTTAAAAAAAAAAAAAATAATAATAGTGCAAAGTGGGTATTCCCCATGTTAGAGATAGAGAGGGCTCAGGGAAGTTTGGTAAATTGTCCAAGGTCATAGAAGCTTGGTCTCTCTGACTGCAAACCCCAGTTTCTTCTCTGTGAACAATGCCTCTTGCTACTTACTCAAAGTGTAGCTCCCGGACCGGCATCTCTATCACTCGTGAGTTGGCTAGAATTGAGAATCTCAGGCCCTACCTGAGTTTACTGAATCAGAACCCGTATTTTTAACAAAGCCCTGAAGTGACTTGTGTGCATGTGAAATCTTGAGAAGCCCTGTGTTGTCATCCCAACTCAGTCATTGATAGCAGCTATAGTCAGAATGCTTTGCCCCCTTATCAATTAGATCTTTGCATACTCCCCCACACAGGGTGCAGGGGCAGCAATATCTCTGTATTTCTGAGTAGTGGCAGAATCTGAATTTAAACTCAAGTTAGTCTGGCCTTTTTGGTAATAAAATACTTTATGTGATTATGATAGGAATAATCGTGAATACCCTTCAAAACATGTGTTATTACTTTGACTCACTTCCTCCCCTTCCACTTCTCATTGTCTTGCAGAATTCTCAGCTAGAACAAGTGAATCAAAGGCTAAATCTCAGTGAAGAAGAAAGTAAGTCAATAAAAAACATGTAAGTCTTTGATGTTTAGATTTGGGGATTCTCCAGAATAAGCTCACAGAGGCTTTTGAACATGAAGATTTTTATTGCCAGTATATGGGGGGGGGGGGGGGGGAGGAAATGAAACCCATAATAGATCAAATAACATGGCAAGCACGGGGGTAGTTACAATGTTCCAGGGACATAACGACTTCCTTGAAATACTTATGCCTCTTCTGCAGTCCCCTGTTCCCTTTCTTAGATGTAAACAGACTGAGCTGCCTGGGTCTCAGTCCCACCTCTGCTGCTTCCTGGCTACTAACCTGGGTGCAAACCACTGAAACTTTCTGTGCCTCGCTGTTCTCATCTATAACTGTACTCACCTCATGTAGTTACTTACAAACATTAGAAAAGTTAATACATGGAAAGAATTTGCAGAAGTGCCTGGCCTGTAGCAATATTATTATGACCTATTGTCTTTTAAGATTCTTGAATTAAATTCACCAGGTCTCTTGTTTCATTGCTATAAACTGAGGGCACTTTACAAAGATACTATGAAGGTTAAATGAGTTAATATACATGTCTGGCCTACTGTTAAGAGTTTAGTGAATGTGTTAGTTGTTTGGCAATCTTCTTATAATCTGCTGGGTATTACTACATGGCATGAATAGCCTGCAATAATTGGTGGATTTTTAAGTTATAATAGCATGCAAGTAAAAATAAGTAAATCCGTTAGGATGCTATTTAGTCAATTTTGGATACTATTAAAAAAGACCATAGTTTGGGTGGCTTATGTACAATAAAAATCTATTTCTCATAGCTCAGGAGGCTGGGAAGTCCCAGGTCACGGTTCTAGCAGAATCAGGCTCTGGTTAAATATGGTAAATGTTTGTTAGAGTGTTTGACACATCATAGGCCATGGGAGAGCGCTAGTTGTTATATGCACAGAAGCATTTGCTGATTTCACAAATCTTTTATTTTATGTTATTTTAATTTTAGTATCAGCAACAATGAAAGTCAATTTGCCATTTGGGAGGCCCAGGGTTATGCAGAAGAACGTGGACTACTGTCTGCTTCACCACGGGGAATATGTCAGTGGATTTGGCAAAGCTATGAAGATGCCCATGTGGAGCTCATATACACTCGCCCAGCTGGTAAGTCAGAGTCCTCTCATCCATGTAGACCCCTTTAAACATTCCAAGAGGTGAATTTTGTTTTGCAGCAGGGATTCCAAATCGAGCCCACTGGCCTACTGTAGCTTGCAGGACAAAGTCTCAGGTATCAACGGAAAGGTTTTCCTAGGTGCTGTGTAGGTACAAAAGAGGAATACCTTGTGTTTTGCCTGGAGAATGTAGAAAATGTTTACAGGCCAGTTGGCTACTTGGTAAGGGAGATAGAAAAGAATATTTCAAACAGAAGCAACAGAACGTACAGAGCCACATTATTCATTGGGTATTCCCCAAGTATATGGTGGGTGCACCTGACAGGGGTCCTCCAACTATGGCCCGTGGGCCACATGTGGCAGTATGATTGTATTTGTTCCTGTTTTGTTTTTTTACTTCAAAATAAGATATGTGCAGTGTGCATAGGAATTTGTTCATAGTTTTGTTTTTTTTAAACTGTAATCCAGGCCTCCAACGGTCTGAGGGACAGTGAACTGGCCCCCTGTTTAAAAAGTTTGAGGACCCCTGAAGAAGATGAAGGTAACTAGATTGTAAAGGGCTTTGTATTTATCTGATCATGTAACACACTTTACTATTTGCTATGTGCCATGGTCAGCTTAAGAAACACAAAGTAACTTGAAGTAACCCTTCTGTAAACACAAAGTAACTCAAAGGTAATCCTTTTCTGAAGGATCTAGCACTCTAATAAATCAGGCTAGATTTACATGGATGATGTATTATACAACAGATTTTCTAGACAGAGCTTGAGAATCCACTTATCTAGACCCTCTTCCCTCTGAGTATCTGCAAACTCCCTTTCACTACATGGTGCTAGGACAGTTGACTGCCTGTCAGGAAGAAAATATTAGATCCCTACCTTACACCACACACAAAATTAAATTACTGGTGGATTAATACACCTAACTTGTGCATTGGAGAAGGAGAAGGCCTTGGGAAAGAGAAGGATTTCTTAGGACACCAGATTAACCACAAAAAATATACAGAGGAAATTGAATAATTTGACTATATAAATGTTAACGTGTGACAAAATGACAAAGTTATGGATGGGATGATAGGTTTGTATTGCATGTAAGAAACAAATGGTGAGTATCTAGAATAGTAATTAGGACCCAGAATAGCTAATAAATCTCCACCAATACACAAAGGGATGACAGGTATTTACTTAATAAATTGGCAAAGGATATGAGGTAAGTATTGAACCCTATTAACATTTAGGAAAATGTATGTTAAAACAAAGCTTAAAGTCTACCAAAAATTGGTCCAAACACTCCTTCAGGGCAGCGATGGTTTTATTTAATGTATCACCGGGACAATAGAGGGCCCCATAAATGCTTATGAAGGGAAATGCACTGGATAAATTAATCCCAATCACTATTTTAAAATCATTATTTCAAAGCTATGCTGTCCACCAGAAATGTAAATAAATACCATATATACTCGAGCATAAGCCGAGTTTTTTTGGCACAAAATTTGTGCCGAAAAACCCGAACTCGGCACAAATTTTGTGCCAAAAAAACTCGGCTTATACTCGAGTATATACAGTAAGCAGAAAGTTGTTTTTGCAGGAAAGATCTTCATATTTTGCATCCAGAGGCTGATGACAAACTTTGGCTAAGAGTACCATCTCTTTTATAGAAAGGGAGTAATTGCTCATATTTGTTTTATCTACTCTTCTTATTCCAATTCAAGAGTTTTGGAGAAAAATAAGCATATTTTTCTATTACCAATTAAAGCTGTGTATGTTCTGAAAGCCAGCTCTGTTGCTGTGAGTGGTTCAGCTGCGGTCTCTGGTAACAGAGCACTAATGTGAGCAATGTGAACAAATATTTTACCAGCAGTTACCTGAGTTCACGTGGAGGGCTGGTGGCACACTGCTTTCTTAACCTGCACAAAGATCAACTGTTTGTGATTTTCTTCAACATGCAACATTCCTTAAAATAATTCCTATTTTGCTTTTGTTTCTGAGGGGGGCTACATATTCAAAGTCAGTCTTATTTATTATTCGATTCTCTATTTTGAAAAATCCAGGTATTAGGTTTTGTGTGGCATTAAAGGGGATGTTTATATTTTTAATACTTTCCTCTGCTGTCTTGAATTCCTGAATTTATATGAGCGTTGGCAGAAACCAAAGGCAGAGGGATTCTAAATAGGCTCAGACTGTGAGTCTAGTACAATTCTTCTTTGTTATTGTTTTGAAACTAGCTGCTTTGTTACCAAAAGTTCCCGTCCTTTCCCTGATCCCACAGAATGACTTGTGTGTTTCTCCCTCCATGTGACAGGATGGAATTCTAGCAATTTTCTGCTTTCTAATTCAGAAATTACTCTGTTAGTGTGTTGTGGTTCAAGAAAATGACATACAAGGATGTTTGGGGAGTCACATAAAAATGTTGTAAATCAACTCTGTGTTTGAAAAATCAGACTTAAAATAAGCACTTCTTAGACCATGAACCCAATTGGCCTATGCCTTTAAGTTTTATGGAACTTTTGTCTTTCTGTGGTTTGGGTGGGTTTTCTAGCTTTTGTTGTTATCTCAGAAGAGTCCTGGGGAAGTCAGGATTTCAAATCACGGTCCACAACAACGGCTTCAAAATCATTAAGGTTGATTAGGCCTTATGGGATTTTGCTTTAACAGGAGTCCTCAAACTACGGCCTGCGGGCCACATGCGGCTGTGTGATTGTATTTGTTCCCATTTTGCTTGTTTACTTCAAAATAAGATATGTGCAGTGTGCATAGGAATTTGTTCATAATTTTTTTTTTTAAACTATAGTCCGGCCCTCCAATGGTCTGAGGGACAGTGAACTGGCCCCCTGTTTAAAAAGTTTGAGGACCCCTGCTAGGACTTGCTCTGTAGGGAGGTATGAACAGTTTTCTTTTGTAGGTTAAATATTGAAAATGAAAGCAAGAATTATAACTATTATTTAGAACAGATACTTCTGAATCTAATATAAAATCAAAGAACTTTTTCGGAGGAGGAAACCTAGTGTACTTTCAAAAATGCTTCTCTCTTTAGCTCTCTCTACATGTATGTGTATGTCATACATATTGAATTTTTTAAAAGCCTTTCTTGTTTCTAAGGCTCATCTATGATATTACAAATTATGGCCTGATCATGTTTTGTGAGTCTTTAACATTATTAGTGTTGCAAACATTTTTTAACTATGAGAGATTGTTTTCCCTATAGAAAAAAGTCACATGACCACATGACCACATTATCCTTACCATATGTCAAGAACATAAGTATCTAATATTCAAATAAATAAGTTTTAGCTTTTACATTAAACCTGTAGGTAAGAAGCATCTATACCTCTGTAAAAATAGTTGTTTTTTTTTGAGACAGATTTTCACCTTATCACCCTCAGTAGAGTGCCGTGGTGTCACAGCTCGCAGCAACCTCCAATTCCTGGGATTAGGTGATTCTCTTGCCTCAGCCTCCCAAGTAGCTGGGACTACAGGTGCCCACCACAACGCCTGGCTATTTTTTGTTGCAGCTTGGCCAAGGCCAGGTTTAAACCTGCTCAGTTCAAATTATGCTTTGTCCCCATGCCAGACTAAAAGGAAAAGCAGCAGATGTTCCTGTCTGTGCATCATCTGCTTCTCTGGAGGATTGGAGAGCTTGAGAGTTCAGGGCTTATGTGAGTGTCTGAGTTCTATTTGTTGTTTCTCTGACATTCTATCTCCTGGCTTCAAAAATTCCAAGGAACTCTTCTGAAAAGATGTCAAGATTGATGTCAAGCTGTTTGTATGTTAAGGTGGTGATTGTGATGGTGGTGATGACGATGGTAGTAATAATGGTAGTGGTGGTGATGGTAGTGGTAATGGTGGTGATGATGGTGGTGTTGGTGATGGTGATAATGGGATGATGATGGTGGTGGTAGTGATGGAGGTGGTGATGGTGATGGTGGTGTTGGTGATGGTGGTGATGATGGTGGTGGTGGTGATGGTGATAACGGGATGATGGTGATGGTGGTGGTAGTGGTAGTAGTGGTGATAGTGGTGGTGGTCATAGTGGAAGGTGGTAGCGGTGGTGGTGGTAGTGATGGTGGTGGTTGTAGTTTCAATGGTAGAAGGTGTTGTTGTTGGTGATGGTGGAAGGTGGTGGTGGTGGTGGTGATGATGGAAAAAGTTGTTGTTGGTGATGGTGGTGGTAGTGGTAGTGGTTCACTATGTTTTTCTCTCATGAGACCAAGGCTCAGAAATGAGTGCTTATAACTCCTATTCAGATTTCTGGAGGGATGCCTGTTGCATAATCTTGTTTTTATAAAAGAGGCTACATTGCCCAGCTACTTGGGAGGCTGAGGCAAGAGAATCACCTAAGCTCAAGAGCTGGAGGTTGCTGTGAGCTGTGATGCCACAGCACTCTACCGAGGGCGACAAACTGAGACTCTGTTTCTAAAATTAAAAAAATTAAAAAAAAAGTACCATATCCTCTTTCCTAGTCTTGATGTACTTCTATTTGAGGGTTTGAGTTTGAAATAAATCTCAAGATTTTCAGTTAAAAGCCCAGCCCATATCCCAAAACCCAAAGTCTATGTTATTTTGAGAAAATGGAAAACATTTGGCCCAACTAAATTGTTTGAGCACAATAATTTTTTTTTTTTTTTTTTTTTTTTTTTTTCTTAGAGGGAGTTGTGAGCTGTTGTCCTGGGTAGAGTGCTATGGCATCATAACTCACAGCAACCTGCAACTCTTGGGCTCAAGTGATCCTCTTGCCT
This sequence comes from Loris lydekkerianus, assembly GCA_963574355.1. Lineage (NCBI taxonomy): Eukaryota > Metazoa > Chordata > Mammalia > Primates > Lorisidae > Loris > Loris lydekkerianus. The sequence continues at coordinate 97,566 of CAUYPK010138724.1, forward strand.
CACTTTTTCTATTTTAGTAGAGACAGGGTCTTGCTTTTGCTTAAGCTGGTCTCAAACTCATGAGCTCAAGCTATCCACACTCCTCAACCTCCCAGATTGCTAGGATTACAGGTGAGACCACTGTGCCCAGTATGAGCCCAACTTGTATAGCCCCAGTCTCATTAACAGTTACAATAAACTTCCCACCTTAACACTCTCATAATTTTAACTGTCTAATATAGGCATTTCAAATTACTTATATGCTTCTATGGCTCCATTTAAGTACAGTATATTTATTCAAGTAAAGTAATGTGGAAACCGAGTGTGGTGGCTCACACCTGTAATCCTAGTCCTCTGGGAGGCTGAGGCAGTGGATTTCTTGTGCTCATGAGTTTGAGACCACCCTGAGCAAGAGAGAGACTCCATCTCCATAGCATAGCTGGGCATTGTGGTGGGAGCCTGTAGTCCCAGCTTCTTAGGAGGCTGAGGCAAGAGGATCACCTGAGCCCGAGAGTTTGTGGTTGCTATGAACTATGACACGATGGCATTCTACTGAGAGTGACAAAGTGAGACTTTGTCTATACCAGCCACCACCAAAAATTAAGTGTGGAACATTAGAGTGATAAAGGTGTGTTAGGAAATATCAAACTCACAATGCACCAGGTGTCTATAGGGCTGACGCAACAGTTGATAATTCTTCATTTCCCCATTTCACAACAAACTTATGTGCCCTTTATACCAAGTGGAGAAACCTGGTCATTCAAGACTCTTTACTAATGATATATTTTTGAAAGAATGCAAATAAATGTTTTTAGCTTTCCAGACTCTGTCACCTGAAGGAGAGATGTCGTTCTGTATGTAGAGTTTTATTTAATCCCATTGCATTCAATATGGTGCACCTGGTCCTCACTGCACAGTGCCCATTAATTTGGTCCTCTTTCTAGTTCATACTCTCCAGAGTCAGCCTACTATCTGGCCTGTTTTGTGGACTTTCTATCTATCCTCTAGTTCTGACTTTAGGCACACCAAATGTCCAGGTCTCCTCTGGGGTTCTACAGTAGGAATCTAATTCTTGGTGCTTCCCCCCAAGATAAGATCTTGGTCGACAGTGTATCCTGATGTACTAATCAGGTTACTATGTGTTTATCTTTGTGTAATTAATTTCCAGCTTCTGAACATTTCTTGTCATCTTTTATGTGTCTTCATTATTACTGTCCTGTTAATGGAATTTTATTGCTAGAAGAGAACAAGATAAATGCATCTATTCAATCAAGATAAGAAGTTTACTCAATTTCTGTATAATGGTTTCTGGCTGGAACATGGCAGATGTTAGGGGACTCCTCTTTGGCTCCTTCCTTTTCTATACCGCCTTCTCTTGGCTGGGAATGTAGCATACAGTGTGTGTTGCCTTTTTGTGTGTGAATGGAACTCATGCATTTTAGACACCATATATAAATTATGCTTTCAGCACCATGCAGGCAATAAAGAAAGGACATCCTAATTTAACTTTTAAAATAGGAACTGTTTCAAGTTTTGTTAAGAAAGGTATCTATTTTGGGCAGTAGAGGGCATATAAATCAAAATCTCTGAGAAAATTACATAGCAAATTGTACCTGTGATTGTATACTATTCAAAGTATGATAATCTTGTAATGTAGTCTTACTTTAGATACTTGAGTTAGGCGGCACATTTATAGAATGCCCCACCCCTTTCCCTGGATGAATACATTATCATACTCATCTTAAAGAGAGTTACAAAGAAATTATAAAAAATACATTCCTGTATTTTATGATGAGTGAAACATAGCTGCACATTTATTTAAATCCAGAAATAAGTACATGTAGACAACTATTTCTTCTCTGAGTTAATCTTAAATTGATCAGACATTCTTACCCATCTGGAGAATAATATACTTCGTTTGTATCTGTGTTTTAAAAACAAATTGTTTATATTTGATTTTTAATTTTTATTTACAAGTATAATGTATGTCATTGCCTAAAAGCTAGATCCTGAGGAAGGATTTTGGGTTTTCGCAATAGCTCCCATTAGTCCTCTGCTCTCAATTCAGGTTTCATTCTGCAAATATTTTTTTCCAAAGTGTATTTGATTTGCCCTCCCAATGTCCCTAACCAGAAGGGAACCACAGAAGAAAACATTGCTGAAGACATCCATTCCCATTGCTTGCGTAGACTTGATTCACTAAGAAAATAGGAAAATGAAAAACATTCTAGGGAAGTGACACCATATAAGGCAGTGGGTGAGCCACAACTATGGGTGTAATTTTTTTTTTTTTTTCTCCCTTCTCTCTTTCAACAGGGAAACACATTGCCTCTTCCTCCCACTGTCCCAGACTGTCTGCGGGCTGATGTCAGGGTTGTTCCTTCTGAGAGCCAAAAATGTTCCTTCTATTTAGCAGACAAGAATATCACCCACGGCTTCCTCTATCCTCCCGGTTAGTAGAACTCTTTTTTAGAGCAGTAGCTTAGAAAGCCTTCATCAGCTGGATGTGGGCATGTCCCTTAAACATATACTCCCCATCAAAACTACCTGCTTGGGCTCAGCGAGCTGCCTGAGAGGCTTCCAGTGGTTGTGGAATGGCCAGGGCAGCACAGCAGCTACAATAAAGAATAAGAAATTCCGCAGCGGGACCCACACATCAGCTGTCATCTGGCCCAGATGTTTAGAGAGTTTGGCAGGTTTAAGTTTAATTTTAAAACTGGAGATTCTTTGCAGAGGGGCATAAACATCTAAAAAACCATTTCTTTTGGCTCCTGCCCAAGTTAAGGTCTGCACAGAGAACGCAGCTGCAGCTGTGTGTGTGAAAAGCAATCAGGCCAGAACACTGGCCGATCACGTGTGCTGTGTGTCCAACAGTTGTAAGCTGCAGATTAAATAGCCAAATGAACTTTAAGTTTTATTTAATTTTATTTTTTTAAGAAAGGATTTCTCTTAGGAACATGCAAAAGCCAGTGTGAGTTTTCTAAAACTAGAGCCTCTTTCCAGGGCAGCAGGAAATGTCATTTCATTATTGTTCGTGAGAGTTTCAACCATTTCAGTTTCTGAGAATGGGTTTACTCCTGAAATTTGGCTTCATTCTTCTCAAAGCCATGGCCAAAAATGGTCAATTTAGATATTTACAATTTGGAGATTCTTGGATTTATAGAGGAAGAAATGGCTTGATGGAAGCAAGTATCTATCCATTTCAAACCCCTAACACAGAATTAGGATAAATAAACTGACATTAAAAAAAAAAAATCTAGATACAATCAGAGGTACCAAATTTATATAAACTCTATGATAAATCTTACGTAGTTGCAATATTTTATTAATAAAGGTTTTAAAATTGGCATATAAAATTGTATCTGTTAAGCTATATTAGTTAACATATGTTTGCCTTGACAAGGAAGTGAAATTAATAACACAACTTGTCTCAGAAAATTAAGTATAAAATGAAACTCCCTTCCAAGTCTACACTATAAATGCTGTCTGTTTATTAGAAATAGAAATTCTATTTTAAACATATTCCTATTTTTCTCTGAAATAGAGGCAATGTTATGTTTATTGTCCTTCCATTAACAAGAAGGGGCTTAGTTTAAAAAGGAGAAAAGCTTCCTGGGGGCATGAGGACTATAAACACCATGGGAATTTTTAAGAAAAAACGCTACTTGATTCTCTTTGCCTTTTGATACCTAAGAATTGTTCTTTCATCTAAGAATTAGTTGATGTGATGCCCAAGTGTAGTTTAAATATATAAAGTTTAACAGAAACCTCATAAAGTGGAATCATGCAAATATTTGTCTTTCTGCAAGGGCCTATCTCCCTTAACATGGTGGTCTCAAAGTTCATTCACGTTGTTAAATTATCTAAATTAATCAAATTCTTGGAATCAGAGAGAAATGGTGGTTGCATAGGGGAGAGGGAAGTGGGGAATTCCTAATTAATGGACATAAAGTTTCAGTCCAATTAGAGATCTGCTTTACAACATTGTACCTAGGGTCAACAAACACTGCATCATACACTTACAAATTTATCAAGAGGATTGATCTCATGTTAAGTGTTCTTAACAGAATAAAAATAAAGTAGAAAAAGTGTTATAATGAACATTTGTAGGTTTTCAGCTTGTATTCCTCACAATAATTCTGTGACAGACACTGTGAGACAAAGGAAACAGAGAGGGACACAGCACTTTAGCAAAGAGTGCAGCTGGGAGTGGTGGAGCTGGGGTTTCACGCGGGCTCCGGGGTGCACTCACTGATACTCTCGGTGCTAGACAGCACTTCCACACGTCCTCAGAGCCCATTGTTTGTGGTGCTCCTATCTGCAGTCTTCATTGAGTAAAAAGTCATTTTCTCAAGTAAATTTTATTTCGGAAGAGATTCACTTATAATGGCATTAATATTTTGTGCACATTTGATAGCTCTGTGTCCCTATCTGGTATTATATTTGTTTCTTGGACTGGTATAACAAATAACCACAAATGGTTGGCTTAAAACAACAGAAATGTATTCTCCCCTGGTTCTGGAGGCTGGAAGTCTAAGATCAGGGTGCTGACAGGGTTCCTGCTCCCTTTGAAGACTCCAGGGGAGAATCCTTCCTCTGTCTTCCAGCTTCTGGTGGCTCCAGGCATCGCTTGGCATGTCCCTGCATCACTCTGATCACTGCCTGTGTCATCACGTGGACTGCTCCCACGTGTCTCTCCTCTTCTCCAATCTCACTCTCCAAATAAGCATACCAGTTACTGGATGGAGAGCCCACCCCGGTTACCCCATACAGAGAGCCTATAGGGTCTCAAAGGAGCTAATAGGTCTGCAAAGACCCTACATGGACAGGTGTAGGGGAGTTAGGACTTGACTACATCTTCCTGTGCATCAAATCAACCCACTTGCAGGTATCAAGTGCATAAAAGGGCCTGCATGATAGATGACTTCTACTAGAAAGGACTCAGTATTTCTGTTTTGACTGTTAATAAAATCATATTAATATGTAATAGTAATAGACCTATTATTTAATATGTCATATATTATTTTATAGCTAGATTTAATTAGATCTATTTGTTTTGCAGCAAACAATAGAACTCCTGATAGTCAATATGATGCTTTAATTACAAGTAATTTTGTACCTATGTATGAAGAATTCAAAAGTAAGTATGTATTTAGTTTATTCATTTTAAAATACTTAAGCGACTTCCTGAATTTCAACCTAAGCACATTTTTTATTGTAATTGATTCTGACATTAAGAATAATTTTGTTCTAATGTTTTAAATGCGGGAACAGGAAGGTTCATTAACTGGTTTGTTTTCAACTTGCTTTAACTTGAAGTGACTTTTAAAAATTTTGACAATTTGTGTTTAAGCCTTAATTTACCTGTAAAGAGCTATTCACAAAATTAAATTTTATTGACACTCACCATAAGTAAATGAAAGGTAAATGTTTGTCCCCTGAGTAATAATTAATAAGACATATGCTTTAGTTTTAACAATTGCTCTCTTATAAGAAGCCCAACCCTGCTGCTTATAACAAATTTGGAGATATATTTAATAGTAATTTCAAGACTGCAACTATAGCAAACAAAAAGCTATCATCAAAGTGGAATGCTTATTTTTGTTATGTGGACTATTTTATAGAATTACCTAATTACCACTGAGAATTATTGAAGTGGAATTTCTTGCTATTTAAATGTACTTATCTGTAATAGAAAATATCTCCATATTCAGTAGAGGTAGATATTTTTAGCAATTTATTCTTTTATTTTTAGAAATGTGGGACTACTTCCATGGTGTTCTTCTTCCAAAATATGCAGCAGAGAGAAATGGAGTCAATGTAGTTAGTGGACCGATATTTGATTTTAATTACGATGGCCATTTTGATGCTGCAAATGAAATTATTGAGTAAGTAATTTGACTTTTTGACTGAGCAATAGGGTATCATGAAGAAAAATATCTCGATAATTTAAACAAAGTCTCTATATTTTAAATATTACATAGTACATAGCATATACATAACAGATGTTATTGCTGACTATTTTATACGGCCAACATTTAAACTAATGGGCGAACAAAACATTTCCAGGAAAAGCTTAACAAAAACTTGATTTGGAAAATTTCTAAACTAGTGGGAAAAGTTAAAGATTTTGTAAAGGCTAAGGAGACAGGGAACACTCCCTGAACTATCAATAAATATAAAACCAGTCCAGTGATAAGTGGAAAAGTAAAGATTAAGGTAAATTTCACAAGAATAGTGAATGATCCATAGAAGCATTTCCCAGGAGAAGGTGCAGAAAACTAGTTCTGTTAAACTCATCTTAGTACTCAGACTGGCCATAACAGGTTGCTTAGAATTAGTTTTTAATGCCGCAAACAGTAATAGAGTTTTAGGTAGAAGTTTCATCTATCATTTCTCTTTATTATCAAAATACAGGAAGGGAAAAACTAAACAACTGTACTTTCGAAGCCTAGCTTTTGTAAAGCAGTGATTTTTACCTACAGCCTTACGACTAGTGAGTCTGCGGCCTTCTCCTACTTTGTTTATGTCCGTTTCAGTGTTTATTGGTTCTACCTCCCCCCACTTAGAAATTCTAGCACTTCGGCAGCACTTTCTAAGTACTTTAGAGATCACCTAATCTGGGAAGATACCCTACGTTAAGTTCCATTAGCCCTTCCTTAGAGATGAGGGAATGTGAGGCACAAAGAGGTTAAATAACATGTCTAAATTTTTTAACTACTAAGTGGTAAAGTTAGAATACAAACCCAGAGGGTCTGGCTCTGAGTCCGTGTTCTAACTCACAGTAATATGTTTCTGTTTATACCCACTTGTATTAGTGGACTCAATAATCATTATCATTAGAGAATGAGAATAAAATACATAAAAGTAAAATTTATAAGATACGCCTTATAACTTATAAATCATTATCATCTGAAACCAAAGCTGCATGGATGTCTGTCACATCAGCTGGGTAGATTTATCCCCAAGTCTGTGCTGTGAAGTTGTTAGTATGGGGTCGCTCTTTGTTAAAATTGAGGAAACTCAATATGTCTCAAGGTGCTGGAGAATGAGGGCAAGTTTAAACGTCTAACGCACGTGCATAGCTAGATCTGGGTCTTGGTTCCACATTCTCAGTGCCAGTGCTATTAGAAAACATCACTATAAAGCATAAAAAGTATAAAGCCAATAAAAGTGGGAAACAGGCTCGGCACCCATAGCACAGTGATTATGGCACCAGCCACATCCACCGAAGTTGGTGGGTTCGAACCCAGCCCAGGCCAGCCTAACAGCAATGACAACTGCAACAACATCAGCAACAAAAAATAGTCAGGCCTTGTGGCGGGCGTCTGTAGTCCCAGCTGCTCAGGAGGCTGAGGCAAGAGAATTGCTTAAGCCCAAGAGTTGGAGGTCTGTGAGCTGTGACGCCATAGCACTCTCCCGAGGGCAACATAGTGGGACTCTGCCTCAAAAAAAACAAAACAACAACAACAACAACAACAACAACAACAAAAAACTGGGAAACACAGGAGGCAAAACATCAAGCTCTGATTTTGTCTGTATTCTAGTATTTTCCCATAATGCTGGAATGTCTGAACTTAAACTTCTACTACAAATCTCTTTTGGCTGATGAAATTAAAAAAAAAAAATACTTGCTAGGACTTTGTATTTTCTATTCATTGTTTTCTTTTACTAGGTTTTTACCTTGGCCTTTCTTTAAAACTATATAAAAATATTTATAGTCTTTAGATGCAAAAATATAATACCATTGAATCTTTTCAATTGTGTTTTTAGACATGTGGCTGGCACCAGTGTTCCCATCCCAACTCACTACTTTGTAGTGCTGACAAGTTGTAAAAACAGGAGCCACACACCCGAAAACTGCTCTGGGTGGTTGGACGTCCTCCCGTTTATCATCCCACATAGACCTACCAATGTGGAGAGCTGTCCTGTGAGTATGCTTTGGGAGAGAAAATGATTATCTCAGAGTTCATTGGGCTTGATGAAATTGGCTCAGATTAAAATATATTTATTAGGGGTTTCATGGCTATAGTTGTAATAAAAATGACTTCATATTTGAGCTTTTCCTTAAACTATTGATTTCTGTGTAATTAAATCATTTAAACATATATCTGCATACAAGAACATGTGTTTATATAGGTATACATTATAAATTTTACTTTTATGTATTTGATTCTCACTAAATGGGTGAGATATCTTATTAAACTTCTTATTCTGGACATAAACCTTAAGATTCTCTATCCCAAAGTTGGCACTAAATTAATGTTTCCTGAATGAATATATAAATATAAAATTTGATCAACTGGAAACAAGAGGTGGGAAACTAATTTTATACACACATACACACCAAATAAGTTAGTTTAGGTAACATCCTTTTTTTAACATCATGCATCTTTCTTGATTGAGGCAAATAATATGCAAATAGTTGCTTCAGTTTGCATAGATTCTTTATAGGAAAAAAATATGTATCATCAAACGGTCTATGAAGCTAGTGTATGATGCCCCATGATCATATCAATGTACACAGCTATGATTTAATTTTAAAAAATGGAAAAAAATATGTATCCAGGAAGTTATTTTTTACTGAAGTCATTCAATAAATGTATTGAATACCTATTAAGTGCGTAGTATTATGTTAAAAACTCTTTAGAATACACAAAGGAGGAATATATTGCTCCTGCCCTCAAGGAGGTTTTATACAACTTTGATATACAAATGACATATAAGGTCAGTCAATAATACAAGAATTATTTTGGCTTGGTGCCTGTAGCACAGTGGTTATGGCGCCAGCCACATGCACCGAGGCTGGCAGGTTTGAACCCGGCCAGCGCCAGTTAAAAAATAGTAATGACAACAGCAACAAAAAATAGCCAGGCATTGTGGTGGGCGCCTGTAGTCCCAGCTACTTGGGAGGCTGAGGCAAGAGAATTGCTTAAGCCCAAGAGTTGGAGGTTGCTGTGAGTTGTGATGCCACAGCACTCTACTGAGGGCAACATAGTGAGACTGTTTCAAAAACAAACAAACAAAAAATAATTATTTTAAAAATAGATAAGAGATGTTGCAAAGTTTGTGATTAATTGTCAAACACTTTGAAAAGGTTTTGAAATTAAAAACTGGAATGGTCAATAAAGATTTCATAAAATGAGGTGGCAATAGGGCTGGGACTTACAGAATGGGAAGATTTTGAATAGATTGGGAATATTATGAAGAGTCTTCCATGAAGGGTGTGATGTATGAAAAGGATTTCATAACTGATGATTTTGATAAGAGCCAACAGAAAGGGAAACTCAAAGATAAATCAGAGATTTTCAATGTAAATAATTAGGAAAAGGATGGAAAGAGGAAAGTTAGTAATGAGAACTTGTTAGCAGGTAGAGTTAAGTTTAGGCATGTCAAGTTTGTGGAAATGGGCATTGACATGGAAAGTTCCATGAGCTATTACAAACTGAAATTAGGCTCAGAGCCCATAACTCAGTGGTTAGGGTGCCAGCCACATATTCTGGGCTGGCAGGTTCAAACCCAGCACATGCCTGCTAAACAAACAAACAACTACAAAGAAAAAACAATGCCAGGTGTCCATGGCAGGCACTTGTAGTCCCAGCTACTTGGGAGGCTGAGACAAGAGAATTACTTGAGCCCAAGAGTTTGAGGTTGCTATGGGCTATGATGCCACAGAACTCTACAGAGGGCACAAAGTGAGACTCTGTCTCAATAGAAATAAAAATAAATAAAAATAAAAACTGGAAATTAAAGCTCGTGTTCTAGGCCAGATTGGGATTCATCAATGTTTTGTGTACTATGAGAAGTATTCACACCTGGAAGCCTAGGAAGATAGAAGGAGATACAAGAGGCACAAGAGAGGGGCAGAGACTTTGTTCTAGGATTTCAGAGGACAGAACGTGACATTTTAGCGGGTCTTACAGAAAGGATTTTACTTGAGTGAATGATCTTTCAGGGACTAACGGTGGCCCAAATGTTACAGGCTGAACAGTGGGCCACTCACAGTCCAAAAGCAAGGAAGAAAAGTTTCCAAACAAGAAACGTACAGAAGATGTTGAGTTGAAGAATCACTTCCTGTTTTTCTTATCAGAATTTTATCAGCACTATGTTCTTAACAAACTGAGATACCAGCCATCTATCTCAGCATTTTATTTAGTAGAGTCATAAGGAATGGTAGATTCATAATTCTGCCTCATGCTTGATCTAGGGAATTAGAGTCGTATTTCCATATTTACTTTCCCCCTCCCTGTCCTTTCCATTCTCTTTTTACCTCTTTTTTCTTCTCCTCCATTTTCATGTTGTTGAATTCCTGTCAGATCAGTGAGATTGCAGCCATGAGTCAAAATGATTATCAGTATTGTAAATTGCTCAGCAGATATTGGAAGATGCAGGGATGGATTTGGAAGAGAAATCAGAACTGCTGAACTAGGTTTGGTGTTAAATGATAGGAGTGAAATAAAGTTGACAAGGGGCATAAAGGTGGAGACAAGAGACCCCAATTAAAATTGAGGGAAATATCTATACTTCTAGGGTGGAGAGGGGTCGAGTCTGCTAAGGAAACAGATGGGATCATCACACAAGTAAACAGTAGAGCTATGGAATACAGAGGATGAATGTTCAGAAGCATGGGGACATCAACTAGGTGAAAGCTTCATACAGCAGTTGCATTAGTGTGATAGCAGCAATCTTCAGACTGGAAGTGGCTAAGGAGAGTGAATAAGGAAGTAGGTTGCGTAGAGAAATACGGAAACTGATATTGCCTCAAAAAATGAGTTCTATTTTGAGAGTGTGCAGTACCCCTATTTCTATAATAGATCATAAATATACAAACCAAAGTATATATTTAAAGATAGCTCATTAAACTATACGTATGCTGGGTTGCTGTTCTGTTAGGGTGTACTAGGATAGCTAGGGCAGGTGTCTACAGCTGGCTTTTGTTCATATTTGTTGGTGTCAGTAACTTGGTGATAAAAATGTCAGTATCACCTCATCATAGACATAGTTATGTTTTATACTTCATAACCCCTTCGTGGCAATATTAAAAAGAGGAAAATCTGTTGAGTGTTCAGTAAATATTTAATTAAATTGATTCTAAAAACAAACCAGTAGAGTCATATAAACCATGTAGGAGAAAACATTATGGAAAAAAGTGATCAAAAACATTAAGCCACGGAAAAGTGAAATAGTAACAGCAAGGTAGAAAGACTTAGAATTAGATTCCCATTGGAAGGATGAGCTCAAATTAGCATACTGCATATTTATTTTTAAAAAATGAACACACATCATGAATTTTACATAGAAAGGTTGAGAGGTTAGCAACAAACTGTATTTCCTCTTACATTTCCTCTGTCTCAGATAGTGGCTATTTTAAGCCTGCATACTTAAAACAAGTAAAGCTCTATGCTAAAGTCAAATGAAAATTATTTAAAAACTCATCTAATTTAACAACTTTGAAACTTTCTTATTTGTTGATATTTCACTGAAAATTAGCAATATCATATAATAATAGAAAATTAATAAAAAGAATATCATAGAGACCTGTAGTTCTAAGTTATTAAATTTTATATTGTAAGAAACTTATTTAAAGTCAAATGGCCAAGGGCAGTGCCTATGGCTCACTGGGTAGGGCACTAGCCCCATACATCAAGGGTGGCAGGTCCAAACCTGGCCCTGGTCAGCTAAAACAGCAGTGGCAACTGCAACAACAAAAAAATAGCCCGATGTTGTGGTGAGTGCCTGTAGTCCCAGCTACTCCAGAGGCTGAGGCAAGAGAATTGCCTTAAGCCCAAGTGTTGGAGGTTGCTGTGAGCTGTGACACCATGGCACTCTACCGTGGGCGACAGAGTGAGACTCTGTCTCAAAAAAAAAAAAGAAAGTCAAATCTGAAAAGATACTCAATTGTAATAATACTCAGGGTAATAAATTTCACAGCCATGGTTAGGCAAAGAGAAAATAGGGATTATCTTGGGTTGCTTATGGAAGTACATTGGAATAAACACTTTAAGGGGTGCAAGATTTAATATCTGATAAAGTTAAAATTGAATATACCCTCTATGGCCCAGCAATTTTATTTATATATTGTGGAAACTCATGCTCAGGAGCATAGGATGCATATGCCATGTTACTTATTACAGTATTATTTATAACAGAAACAATGTTATCATGTCAACAAAAGGGCTGGACCCAGTGGCTCACGCCTGTAATCCTGGCACTGTGGGAGGCTGAGGCAGGGGATTGCCTGAGCTTACAAGTTCAAGACCAGCCTGAGCAAGACTGAGACTCTGTCTCTAAAAATAGCCAGGTGTTTTGGCGGGCACCTATAGTCCCAGCTACTGGGGAGGCTGAGGGAAGAGGATTGCTTAAGCCCAAGAGTTTGAGGTTGTTGTGAGCTATGATGCCATGGCACTCTACCCAGAGCAACGAAGTGATGCTCTGTCAAAAACAAATGTCAATGAAGAAAAGGTTTGCTATATACAGTAAGGGAATATCACTGTGGATAGGTTACACACATAATAATGAATGAAAAAATAATTGGAGAATACAAGTTATAATATCATTTACATAAATTTGAAAAGTCACTACTATCATATATCATACACTGATACACTACTGTCTGACAGACTGGATTCACACTGACTGGAAATAATGTTTGGTTCTAAATAGAGGAACATTGGGAACTTTGCATCATTTGTAATATTTTATTTCTTTTAAAAACTTAAGTAAATATAACTTTGTGGTTTATGTTTGTTATAGTACACTTGGTACTTTTGTTTTCTTTTAATTTTAATTAATGACAAAATTTAGCTGGATGAAATTAAGATTTAAGGCAATAAAAATCACAGGAGAAAGGACAACTTTTAAGTAATAAAAAATATTTATGCTGATGAAAAATCATACCCTGTGAAAAATAGTCTGTGATTTTCTTTTTCAGGAAAATAAACCAGAAGATCTGTGGGTTGAAGAAAGATTTAAAGCACACGTTGCACGGGTTCGAGATGTAGAACTTCTTACTGGGCTTGACTTTTACCAAGAAAAAGTACAGCCTGTTTCTGAGATTTTGCAGCTAAAGACATATCTACCCACATTTGAAACCATTATTTAAACTAATAGTGTATACTTAGTGTATAATTAATGTATCAAGCAATTTTGTCAAAATGTTAATGATCTAGTAATTTTTTTCCTGGAGAATTATAAAATAAAATTTTTTATTTTCCCTTAAGTCTATGTAAAGTCAGATTTTTTATTATTCCCTTTTCTCTTTTCCATTTCTATGAATATGTATTATTATTATTATATACATATTTTTAGACAGAGTCTCACTATGTTCCTCTGATAGAGTGCTGTGGCATCACAGCTCACAGCAACCTCAAACTCTTGGGCTCAATTGATTCTCCCGCCTCAGCCTCCCAAGTAGCTGGAACTACAGGTGCCTGCCACAATGCCGGGCCATTTTTTGGTTGCAGTTGTCACTGTTGTCTAGCTGGCCCCGGCTGGGCTGGAACCCGCCAGCCTCTGTGAACATGGCTGGCACTGCAAGCACTGTGCTATGGGCGCTGAGCCTGAATCTGTATTATTTTAAAAGTTTTTTTTTTTCTATTATCTTACACTGTTCTTATTCTTTTTCTTTCTTTGTGTTTTTGAACTGTAATCCCACAATAGATTATACCTTCCTTATTACATATATTATCCTATTCATAATCTTTAGCTATATTTTTCTGCCCAGAATTTATCTAAACAAAAGGGAGAACAAGAGAAGTACGTATTTCTTTGGAATTGAATCAACTCCACATCAGTTTTCTCATAAAACTTTTACATTCGATAATGAAGTAATATTTATTAAAAAAAGTACAGAGTTCATTCAGTGGTTTCAGCTGTAAAAACTGTCTCAACAGATGTACTTTGCCCAAATTCATGTAAATGTCATCTTTTATGATGGCAGAAACCAGAAAACAACCCAAAAGACTGGTTAAACAAATTACGGAATGTATTTAAACAAACTATAGGATACTTTTCCACCTCTATGAAGAAAGAAGCAGGCTGGGGTGCTGTGGCTCATGCCTGTAATTCCAGCACTCTGAGAGGCTGAGGCCAAAGTTTGAGACCAGCCTGAGCAAGAGTGAGACCCTGTTTCTAAAACTAGCTGAGCGTTGTGGCAGGTGCCTGTTTAGTCCCACCTACTTGGGAGGCTGAGGCAAGAGGATCACTTGAGTTTGAGGTTGCTGTGCACTATATGATGCCACAGCACTCTACCAAGGGCGACAAAATGAGATTCTGTCCCAAAAAACAAAAAAGAAAGAAGCAGACCTGTATCTTGAATGTTTGGCTATTGTTAAATGATAAACCACATGGTAGAACAATCTGTGGGGGAGGCTGCTATTCCACAGGGGCCGGCAAACTTCGGCAAAGGACCAGATGGTGAAGTTTCAGGCCATGCAGTCTCTGTTAGAACTACTCATTTTGCTGTACTGAAAAAGAAGCAGTCATAAATAATATGCAAAGGAATGGGAATGGTTGTGTTTCAATAAAACTTTATTAAAACAAGTGGTTAGCTGGATTTGGTCCCCAGGCTAGAGTTTGTCGTCGCCCAATTTACCTAATAAAGTCTGGGTTAAGAAAGGCATGAATTAATAGTAAGAAGAGAAAAGAAGATAAAATTTTTATTCTGTGTCCTTTTTACTGCCTAATTAAAAAAAAACAAAACCCTTTCTATATGTATTTCTTTAAGTTTTCAAAATATAGTTATGAACAAAAGCTATCCTACTACTTATTTGAGAGGAAATACAACTGGTCAGATTTTTTAATTTCCAGACTGGCTATATTCTCTAGATTCTTCTCTGATATAAAGATGAGTTCATCCAGGGACAGAGGCTTTGCTGGTGTTGAAAAATCTTGTGACCCGACCTTCAAGGAAAATAAATCCAGTTGCTTTCTAGTTCTATTAGGATTTCGATTGAATTATGATCATTAATTATAACTACTTGAAATGATAGTTTAGTGCCACTGGATTTTTTTTTTTTCTGCAAAATTTCTTCACTTGTAGGATTTTGTTTAAAAATTTATGCAGCGTGAAGTGTGCAATACGGAGAGGCTGAAAGACAAAACACAAATAGAAAACTATTTGCAGATATATAGCAATAAAGTTAATATCTTTTATATACACAATTTCTCCAATAAATGTTATCCTGCCCCTATGGTGACCTGGAAACAGGATCAGATCACCTGGAATTTAGACCCCACTGTGAGGAGACAAATGGAGGATGGTTACAATCTTGAGCCAAGTTTAATAACTCTGGGAGTCCTCATTGTTTCTGAGCTCCTCTGAAAGTGGGTAGGTTGTTGAGTGCTAGACAGTCTGAGAAAAGTTAAAGTTGCACTTTGTTTTACACAGAGATTATACAATGTTACACCTTCCCTTGCTTACTCATTATTCTATTAAAAAGAAATATATATGTATAAAATCATTCTGAACGAATGAATACCGATGATTTAACATGTCATGGAATAATAGGGGATTTGCAATTTCTACTTTGTAACTTTTAGTAGGTAGCCTATATTTTACAATGAGCTTGTTTTATTTAAAAATTTGAAAATGTAAACAACAGTTGTGCAGTTTAAAAACAATTTTTAGAAAGAATTGTATATATTTAGAAAGGATGTAAGAATAGTATAAAGAAGTTATTACAGCCTTTACTCAGCTTTACCACTTGCTAATATTCCCACCGTGTATTTTCATTTATATCTTTTTTATCCCTGAACTTTCTGAGAATTCATTATAGTCAGTCATTATAGTCAGTTAATGGACATTATAGTCAGTCCATTATAGTCAGTTAATGGACATTACAACCACAGTCAATATAATGTCAATATAATACTATATACATAATCTAATTTACAGACCTATCGAATTTTTCTATTTTTTTCTTTTTCTTTTTTTTTTTTTGAGGCAGAGCTCATAGCAACCTCAAACTCTTGTGCTCAAGTCATCCTCTTAACTGAGCCTCCCCTCTAGTGTGACTATAGGTGCCCACCACAATGTCCAACTACTTTTAGAGACAAGGTCTTGCTCTTGCTTTTTTTTTCCCTAGCTGGTATTTTGAGCCATGGTATTTTGTCTCATACACTTGAGCAGAGGCAATCCACCCGCCTCAGCTTCCCAGAGCACTAGGATTACACTTGTGAGCCACTACACCCAGCAAAATTATCCTCTTATTTGTTTATAATTTCTTTATTTTCATAGACTGACTCATAAATTCTTTTGTATTCCAATGGATTAAAATACATTACAATTTCTATTTCTTTTAGAACTCAAATTTTCCTGGATTCAGCCAGCAAGAGCCCCACTGGTGGAACCCAGGGTCTTTTTGACATATTCTCATCATTTTTTGAGTACTTCCTTATTTTCCGGCAGAAAAAATAAATGTTTCAGAATCATCTTATACTTTCCCTGCAACTAAGTCTGGAATCAGAATTTCTCCAAGGAGACCTGGTTCCATTTAGGGGTCATTGGTACCCTAGTGGCCTCTGAGGCATCATTGCACCTAGGACTTTACAGTCAACAAAGGTAGTGTCAAAGGCTATGTCACTCTGCCTGTATCTATCCCTAGCTTTACAGGTATAACTATGTGAATAAAAGTCATGAGTTCATTACCAGGCAATACCACATGGATTTTTTTTTTTCATCCTTTCCCATTTCATAATTATATTTCCCTTCTCCAATAGTGAGAAATTTGGTTCCCAACATCATAAATACATTTAGTCATTTTTTCAGTCCTACAATACACAGAGAAGGAATTGCTAACCAATACCACCTAGAAAAACAAATCTACTAAGTAGTTAGAATACTGTTCCAAAGGACTTGTATTCCTGCTATGACGTAGTTACATTATTCACCTGAAATGTAGTGCTGTTTATTTATTTCTGTTTATACTCCATTAAAGGATTTCCCCATTCTTGTTGAATTAAGTTTATTTTTTGAATATGTAAAATATTAGCATGGGTCTAAAAGCCAAAATTAGGTGAAAAGAGACACCCAGAGGTGTTCTCCCTCCCCTCTTTCAGTACTTTCCCATCCACCCTGTGCCATTTCATTTGTTTCTCATTTATCATTCCTGTATTTATTTTTGCAAAAAATAAGCAGATGTTTATTTTCTTATTTTCCTTTTTACACACACACACACTATATATATATATATATACAGACAGACACACATATATATTCCTTTTGTACCTTCTTAAAAACCTTGACAAGACATCTTGGAAATCACTCAATATATATATATGTCTTTCTCATCCTATTTTATTGCTGCATGGTACCCTATTGTGTAGATGCACTATAGTTTATTAAATTAATCTCCTATATAAAGACCTCTAGGTTGTTTCCAACATTTTAAAATTACAAATATTCAGAAATGTTATGCATATGCAATTTTGTATTATTGGAAGTATATCTTCTGGACAAATTCCTAAAAATGGGTAAAACACACATAAAAGTTTCATTCTTTGACAATAAAAGTGCTATCTTGCTACAACTTTAATTCTTAAATTGATGCATTCAAAATCTGAATTCAATGAGATGTAGTTTTCCCCTATCCACAATGGAAAAAATTTATTTTTTCTTAACTATAAAAGTAACATATATTCATTATAAGACTCAACTACATATTATATAATATCTTAATATAGATATTAGTATATCATATACTTATGATACCAATATTAATACCACACATAATGCCCTACCCAATGATTACAATTATTAAACCCTACTAACCCATGATTCCTGAGCATATTTCTCCTTTGAAACGTAGTGTTTAAATATGGGATTTTTAGGTTGGGCACCTGTAGCTCAGCGGCTAGGACGCCAGCCACATACACCAGAGCTGGTGAGTTTGAATCCAGCCCAGGCCTGCCAAACAACAATGACAACTACATCCAAAAAAATAGCCAGGTGTTGTGGTGGGCCCGTGTAGTCCCAGCTCCTTGGGTAGCTAAGGCAAGAGAATTGCTTAAGCCCAAGAGTTTGAGGTTGCTGTGAGTTGTGATGCCATGGCACTCTATCGAGGGCAACATAGTTAGACCAGAAAAGAAAAACAAAACCCATATATATATATATATATATATGGGATTTAGAGAAATGTCAATTCATGTCACTTTGGTTCAGATTCAAATGTTTCTTTCCTTAGGGGAATTTCAATTTTTTTAGGAAAATACTTGTGTTTTGGGGATTTAGAACATTTTTTTTTCCCAACAGAAATTATAACTTATTGGAGCAATAGGAAATGACTGCTTGACATTTCAATAAATGATTTTTTTATATATTAGTATCCAAGACTTGTGTAGCTGAGAATTAATGCAGAATCACGCAGGTGTCATGTGGCATCCATGACAATCATCACCCCAGTCTTCTCAAGTTGTTTTTCAATTTTTAGGTGACAGAACTATTACAGGTGGTATAATTCCCTTTCTTTTTTATTCTGCTGACATTGAAACATGTAATCAACCACATTTTTGACAAGTGCTTTTTATATAGATGAGCATGAAATACTATAGAACTGCTTGCTTTGGAGTAGAGGGGACTGCTTGTTACTGCTGTTTTCAGTTGGGTATATATTGAGGGACAGGCCTATAAGAGGACATTTTGACCAGGTGTGGTGGCTTATGCCTATAATCCTAGCATTCTGGGAGAGGCAGGAGAATTCCTTAAGCTCAGGAGTTTGAGACCAGCCTGAGCAAAAGTGGAACCCCATCACTGCTAAAATAGAAGAAAGTAGCTGGGCATTGTGGCAGATGCCTATAGTGCCAGCTACTGGGGACGATGAGGTAGGAATGTCACTTGAAGTCAGGAATTTGAAGTTGTTGTAAGCTAGCTGACACCAAGGACTCTAGCCTGGGAAACAGAGTACAATGTGAATCTGTCTTAAAAAAAAAAAAAAAAAAGGTGGTGGTGGATATTTTTGTGAGTTTCACTGTAATTGAATCAAAGAATACAGTTAATTCTTGTTTGAAGAAAGGGGAATTTCTTACCCAAGTTAG
Organism: Loris lydekkerianus; assembly: GCA_963574355.1. Taxonomy (NCBI): domain Eukaryota; kingdom Metazoa; phylum Chordata; class Mammalia; order Primates; family Lorisidae; genus Loris; species Loris lydekkerianus. The sequence goes on from CAUYPK010138724.1 coordinate 116,577, forward strand.
GTCAGCTAAGGTCTTGAGAGCAGACTTGGAAAGAAGAGAAACTCTAAACATCAGCTTATTTTCCACCTTTAGTTAAAATGTGTTTTCTTAACACACTTTTCCCCCATTTTTTTTAACCTTTCAGGGGTATTTAATACCGTAGTTGCAATTAAAAAGGCTCAGGGTAAAATATCAGAAACAAATGAGTTTTCTGGGCCAGGGAAACCTGCTTGTTCTATTACTAGGTGGGGCTAGGGAGCAGGGATGGAGAAGTGTACCTCTTGATGTGCCAAGGGTTCTTTGGCCACTCATGTAGCTGGAACTCCATGCAAGAATGCCCATCAGTGTTTGATCCTTTTGGAACCAGTTAATGGAGTTTCTAGGAGTCTGTGTTTATGCTTATAAATTGGGCTGATCTTAATGTAAACTCTATCTGGTTTTGGTGTTTCAGTTTATTTCCAAATTATGTTGGGTTCTTTGAAAATCTTCCTGCCCCTGGGAAATTTCTTTTCTTCCTCCACTTCCACCCCTGCACTCTCACCATTCCCACCATCATCACTTGTCAGTTGTTTACTTTGGGAGGACTGGGAATGGAAACCGGACATAAACTAAAACCATTTTCAAAAACACAAACAAGGCTGTTGGATGAAACGACTTCCTTTCTACACAGCATCCCTGGCAGACCACACTCACTCCCTCAATCAGTGGACTCACACTTGAACATATTTCCAGACAGGAACAAACCTCAACCTCCCAATGACAGAGAATCTAGGCAGTTGAGATTCATCCCAAACCCACAGGATAGACATAGCTGGATAACAACTAGTGAAGTACAGCACCAGACTTAGAGCTAGGTTGGTTCTGTTATCCAACATCTTAGGACTAAGAGAAGAGAGGCCAGCTAGCCTACCTCTCAGGGCTTATTCCATGAACAAATAATGTTCTGTTCACATATTAATAATGTCAGTCTCCAAGGTATTGACAAAGACTTTACACTAGTTTTTCATGTTTCTTAAAATTAAGAAAATTTGTAATATAGTACAGTGATTTTTTTTCCTGTCTTGTCTACTTAATGTGATACCTAGAAAGTCTGTTAGTAATAATCTAAGGAATCATCTATTCTTATATGTTACAGACAGTAGTGTTTGGTAAAAGAATGGTTTCCTGAGTTACAGACCCCAGGGCTTAAATCCTGCCTTCTTAGCAGTGTGTTTCAGGGCAAGTTCCTTCAACTCCACAACTTAGTTTTCTCTTCTGAAAAGAGGGATCATTTAGCACCTACTTCACAGAGTTGTTCCAGGAATTCACTAATTGACAAGATATGGACTGTGTACAACAGCAGCTACCACATGATAGGGTTATTCCTTCTCAGTCAGATATAAAGGACTTTGAATTAACCGGGCAATTCTGCTTCCTTTCAGTTTTGACAGTCTCAGTGATTCAGATTTGTGGGTTGTGTTAGGTTGATCTTTGCCCTGTGATTTTGAGTTTTGACTTCCATATTTCCTGCCAGGATGAGTTAGTCACATTAACAGCATCCTCCATCATGGTCTGTGGTTGCCCTGTTCTTTAAATTTGGCCTGCTTCTATTGCTATCCCCATTTATTGGTTAGGTCCAAGGATATTTTAATCTTTTGACCTCTTAAGTACTTAAAATAAAAAAAAGGAACCGTGGTATGGTTAATCCTGTTACTTTGGAATATTGAAAAAAAACCAAAAACAAAAAAACAACCTGCTATGGATTGGTCACAGTGGCTCAGATCAACTGGCTATTGCAATGGATTCAGATATATCCTCCAGATCTATCTGGATCTCACCTCAGAAAATGGGTATATTCTGCAGAGATTTCATTGTCAGCTATCACCTCAGATTCTGACCGGCATCTTCAAGCATTTAAACAAAGTTTTCCATAAAATAAGAACACGCTTTTTGTTTTTTGAGACAGAGTCTCACTGTCACCCTTGGTAGAGTGCCATGATATCAGAGCTCAAAGCAACCTTAAAGTCTTGGGCTTAAGCAATTCCCTTGCCTCAGACTCTCAGGTAGCTGGAACTATAGGTGCCCACTACAACACTCAGCTTTTTTTTAGAGACAGGGTCTTGCTCTTGCTCAGGCTGGTCTTGAACTCATGAGCTCAAGAAATCTACCCACCTTGGCCTCCCAGAGTGCTAGGACTATAAGTATGAGCCACCTCACCTGGCCAAGAACAGGTATTTAGAATCAAATGTTCAATTGATTATTTGGATAAAAGGAAACCCATCAATCTATCAACATAATTTTCTCTTGTTGTTCCTTTGAATCTGGAACCAATTACCTCTCTTAGTCATTCACTTCCACATCTTACCCATTTGAGATCTCATTAAATCCATTTAAGCAACATTTATCAAGTTCCTACTATATCCCAGGGCTTTGTATAATCAGTGAACAAACTTGACAAAGATCCCTGCCCTTGAGGGGCAAAGAAGACACATAGTGGCTTGGTGCCTGTAGCTCAGTGGCTAGGGCGCCAGCCACATACATGGGAACTATTGAGTTTGAATCCAGCCCAGGCCTGCCAAACAACAATGACAACTACAACCAAAAAAGAGCCAGGCGTTGTGGTGGGCTCCTGTAGTCCCAGCTACTTGGGAGGCTGAAGCAAGAGAATCGCTTAAGCCCAAGAGTTTGAGGTTGCTATGAGCTGTGACACCACAGCACTCTACCACGGGTGATATAGTGAGACTCTGCCTCAAGGAAAAAAAAAAGAAAAGGAGATACAACAAATAAGAAAATAAAATTATAAATATAGGCCTGGTGGCTCACACCTATAATCTTAATACTCTGGGAAAGAGGGCAGGAGGCTCCTTTGAGTTCAGAAGTTCAATACAAGATGCAGTAGAAGGTATCAAAAATAGGTTAAACCTTGGAGAAGAAAGAATCTCAGAGCTAGAGGATAACGTTTTCAAGTTAACCCAAGTAGTCAAAGAGACAGAAAAGAAGAGAGAGCAAGCAGAACAGTCACTTAGAGAACTATGAGACTCTATGAAGCATTCAAATATACGAGTAATAGAGATCCCTGAAGGGGAAGAAGATTGTTCCAAAAAAATGGAAGTCCTACTGGATACTATCATAAATGAAAACGTCCCAAGGTTTACTAAAGACCCCAACACAGTCCTTTCAGATGAATATGGAACCCCAGGTCATCTCAACTCAAACAGAGCTTTTCCAAGACACATTGTAATGAACTTGTCCAAAGTCAAGATGAAGGATAAAATCCTGTAAGCAGCCAGAAGTAAGCACCAATTGACCTACAGAAGCAGTCATTAGGATGACAGTAGACTTTTCAACTGAAACCTTCCAAGCCAGAAAAGCATGGTCATCCACCTTCAACATTCTTAAACAAAACAATTTTCAGCCCAGAATTTTGTATCCTGCTAAACTAAGCTTCAAAATTGATCAAATTTGAAATCAAATCTCTTGCAGATATAAAAACACTGAGGAAATTTGCCACAAGAGCAGCTCTACAGAAAATACTTAGACCTATTCTCAACACTGACCATCACAATGGACCACTAGCAAAGTAAACACCTAGAAGCTAATAGTCAAAACTTAGCTTCCACAATGGCATAAAGGATAAAACTACACAGCGGACTTTCACAGAAGATGACTCCACCACACTTATAAATTCTCTCAATAAATGTGAATGGATTGAATTCACCTCAAAGAAGCACAGGCTGGCTGATTGAGCACTTCTTCATATATATGTTGACCACTTGTATGTCTTCTTTCATGTTCTTTGCCCACTTTTTTAATGGGATTATTTATTTTGTTTTGTTTTGTTTTGTTTTGTTTTTTCGCCGGGGCCAGGTTTGAACCTACCACCTCTGGTATATGGGGCCGGCGCCCTACTCCTTTGAGCCACAGGTACCGCCCGGGATTATTTGCCTTTTACATTTGAGTTGTTTGTGATTCTTGTGTATTAGTCTCTTGAAAGATAAATACATTGCAAATATTTTCTCTCATTCAATAGATTATTTCTTCACTGTAGTAGTTTATTGTTACTTTTACTTTTGTTTAATATAGTTCCATTTGTCTATTTTTTCTTGTTGTGTTAGCCATGAAATCTTTGCCTAAACCAATCTTCTAAAGTGTTATCCTTATGTTTTCTTTAAATAGTTTTATAGTAAGATTTTAGTCCAAATTGATTTTTATATATGATGAGAAATAGGAGTCCACTCTCCTTCTCTTGCACACAGATATTCAATTTCTATAGCACCATTTATTGAAGTGTTCTTTCCCCAGTGTATGATCTTGGTGCCTTTGTTGTTGCCTGTAGAAATGTGTATTTATTTCTGGATTCTATATTGTATTCTATTGACCTATGTGTCTGCTTTTATACGACTACCATGGTGAATGGTGTTTTGGTTACTGTAGCCTTGTAATATGTTTTAAAATCAGGTAGTGAGATGCTCCCAGCTTTGCTCTTTTTGCTGAGGATTACTTTGGCTATTTGGACTCTCTTTTGGTTCTACACAAATTTTAGAATTTTTTTTTCTGTTTCTGTGAAAAATGACATTGTTATTTAGAGAACAATTGCATTGAACCCTTAGATTGCTTTGGGCAGTGTGATCATTTTAGTATTATTCATTCTGATCCATGAGCATGGAATGTCTTTTTGTTGTTTGTGTCCCCTTCAATTACTTTCATCAATATTTTATAGTTTTCCTTGTACAGATCTTTTACCTCCTTGGTTAAATTTAGTGCTATAAGGAAGTCCTGCCACATACTTTAGGGACAGCACAGAGAAGAGGAAGTGTGGGTGCATGTGGGAGTGCTTAAGGGAAGAGTCATATCTTGATGTGCTTGCGTTGCTAGTAATAATGATTTAATAAGCTTAAAACCAATATTCAAGTATTAGTTATAGTAGGTTAGGAATTGAATTGAAAAGATGATTGCAGAGGATGGGCAAAGGTAAACAGAAAGGGGAGAGAAGTGGATTCAGAAGAACTCCGAAGCCAGAGCAACGTGCTGCTAGAGGCCTGGGTTTTAAACTTCAGAACAGCAGTTCTCAACCTGTGGGTCACGACCCATAGGAACTGTATTAAAGGGCCGCAGCATTGGGAAGATTGAGAACCACTACTCCAGAAGCTCTTGCTAAAACTTCGCCCCTTCCCCAGCATGACTGGTGGGGGGTCTATGGAGGTCTCTAAGCAGACAAGACTTGCCCCAACGGGTGGGGCTATTCGCTCTGTGAAGAGGGAATGCTTTTGTAAAGTTAGATATGCAGAATGTTTAAACTGTGTTAAAGAAGGCAAGATTTGCTCTGGACCAAATAAGGGGATAAAATATCTCTTAGGTTCTGTTACTTGGTATGACCAGAAGCATCTGTCTAAGCAACAAGCTTCTTGAGTATTAATTGTCACTTCTCTGTGTGTGCTGGCTTCACTGGGGTCTTTTCTCACGTCCTTCTCTCAGACTGCTTTTCATCGTCTCATGCTCTGTTTGTGTTAAAGATCATAAATGCCTTAGAACAATAAAAATAAAAAAGAAATCCATCCAATTAATGTAGTTAGTTGAAAAAATTGTTTAGTTAGAGGGCAGTGTATGGTGGCTCAAAGGAGTAGGGTGCCGGCCACATATGCCGGAGGTGGCGGGTTCAAACCCAGCCACGGCCAAAAACTGCAAAATAATAATACTAATAATAGTTTAGTTAGAAAAATGCAAGCATAGGAAGAATCATATCAGAATTGTTTGCCTTTCCCTTGTGACATTTATGATTAAAACAACAGTTATGAATTAAAAATGGAGCTAGCCTGGGGCAGGGTGCTGCATGTGTGTTAAGCCTCATGAAGAAGAAAGGCATGCAGTCTCCTGACCCAGTTAAACTCTTACCCTTCCTCTGGGTCTCTTGTATTTCCATTTCCTTCGTCCCCTCCCTTCGATATCAAGCCTTTGGGAGGGAGCCCACAGCGTTGTTGAGGCTGGTACCTGACGAGGAAGTGTGACAGCATAGTGGCCATCAGGTCTGTGCTCTGGTATCAGACCACGTGGCCTCTGTGTCACTCATCCTTATCATCAGTAAAATGGGCTAATACTAATACCTGTTGGAAGAATTAAGTGGGATAACATGTTGCTGCCGGGGACACTACACCTCCCGGCACCACATGAAAGAACCAGGAGTGACAGGGATTGAAGTGCTAGCTTGCAAGAGGTGGGCTAACCAGAGGCACAAGAGAGCCCCAAGCCCCCTCCCCAATAGCAATAAAGGTGATACACAACAGGTGTGGAGAGTTAAAATAATAACTTCTGAGGGCTGCATGCATAAGGATTACCTGGTGCTTTTCCCCACATGCTCTTTCCCCACAACCCTCAGGAAGAAGCACCAAGCATGAATGTTTAACACCTGCTCACTAACCACTGACCAATCTTATCTCATTCTGGAACACTGAGTTACTTGGGGGCTTGACCCTAAGTCACAAAACATCTCTAGGCTTGCCAGGAGACTATCTTGTTCTCAGCGTTTCCTTTTAATGTGATAAGAATCAGTAACTGTCCCTGCAAGCATGGTGTTCGTTCCCGTACAATTACACATGGAAACATGCTTAAGAAAGTGAAAATAAGTGCTGCTATTATCATTTGCTACTTGCTCTGGAAATTACCTTGGGCCTATAGGTTTCAATGTGGAAGAATTTAGTCTTTAAAATAAGACTGCAGGCTTTCTTTGCTAACCCAGTCCTCCCCAGTCTTGTCCATTCCATGTGGTGCATGTTGCAGAGAGCCACTATGGCTGGCCACTCGGCTTTCCAGTTGTCATGTCTAGTTACCATGACCTGAGCCTGGAGCGGCTAGGCGGCTTGGATAAGCGTAAGACAAAGAGGGGAGAAAAGGCATTATGCAAGAAGAGAGCGATGGAGGGCCAAGAGGTGGGCGCCTGACAGTGTTTTCTGTGAACCACAAGGAATTAGCTATTATAACTACAGTGCCATGGACACCAGTCTACTTTGTCTGAATATCATGCATCCACTTTGGAGCACTATAGTAAAGGTACTTCCTGCTTGGCCGGCTCCCAGTGGGATAAAGATTTCTAGCTTTCTACTGGTTATATTCAATGTTCTACTTATGGCACGCTCTGATCCTGACTTTCATGCTTCAGTACCAGGTCACAGCATGCACTTGCTTGGGTTTGGACTGTAGTGGGCATCCTCAACTTTACAGTCTAGGCTGTGGATGGTGTGGATGGAAAGCAAGCTCTTAGAACCAGTTCATCCAGCATTCCCTTAGGGGGGAGGTTTTGACCGTGCCTGGATAGTGGGTCACATGTTTACTTTGTTGTGTACTCCACTGGACGAAGATCACCTGGTGCCAGGATTTTTGTTCTTTCTCTCTTGCTATGGATAATTTCGTTTTCTCTCATCCTGTCCCAAGTATAACATGGATTCTTTTCCTGCCATGGGAAGAGACATTAGCCAGGTAACTATTTCTTCTGCCTACATGGTGACTGCAGTTGTGGGAGTTGGGAGACTGTATGAACTTTTTCTGTTCAATGTCTTATACAGAGATCTATTCACCACAATGATTATTGGTTGTGGATTATGTGTGACTGACTCTTCCAATGAGTTCATTCAACTTTTTCAGAAGTTATGAAAATAAAACCTTCAAACATAATTCAGTCTGTGCAGTTATGGTTCCCTTCTTTTCCCCACGTTTGCTATTCATTTGGTCTACAGTATGGATCCTCTGGTCACCTTCAGATATTTTAGAGATATATCCTGGAGTATTTTACTTTACGGTTGCAACAGAATTTGCCAACATCACATGTCAGCTGATTGCCAAATGAGCAGTGGCTGGTGCTTAACCTTGTATTGGTTGCTGGTTCCTCTTTTCTTGGTTGTCTTGCAGTAAACATAGGAATAGCCTCTTCCATTGAGAATGGCCTCCTGTGTACATTAGCAGCTGCTTTCACTGTGATCCAAATCCATTATGGAGTACGAGTGGTAAACCAGCTAAGCAACTATTTTCAGATTTATCCCTTCTCTTTGAAGAAACCAAACTCAGATTGACTATGAATGGAAGAAAATAATAATGGCCTGTAATCTATAGAAAGAAATGCTGTAAATATAGATGCTTCTAGATATTTCATCCGTCACCACTGGACTAAACTGATCTGCTTCACAGACGTGGGATCTCAGTACATCTGGATAGCTGGAAAGACACATGGGATCTGGACTTGTGGATTTTAGCCCCACTAACTTCAAGCTTATTTTATTTTTTTATAGAATCATGTGACATTGTGGTTAAGCATAGTGACATTAGACTAGCAAAATATTTCTAGGGATTTTAGCTTCATGATTTCCTGCAAAGTTAAAGATGCTTTACTTTTATTTTTAAAACCTCCAAATTGATTTAGGAGCAGTGATAACACTCAGAAAACTAAAACATGTTTTCATATTTGTTACTTTGAACTAGTAGGAGTAGCAATAGCCCAAATCTAACATGGGAAAAGATAAAAAATAAGTCACTTTCAGCAAGAGATGCCAATGATTATTAGACAATATACAGTTGTCTAAAACAGGTTTCTCTTTCTCAGGAGAATGCCTTTTGTCCTTACATGACAAAAGAGCTAATATATATTTAGATTCTCTAGCATTCTGGCTCTCTTTATTATGGAACGGATCTTGATAAATAGTTTATTTTTCTTTTAAAGAGAAATATTCTACCAAGACTTAATAGCAAATGGGTTGCATCATAGCTCACCCATTGGGATGGTTCATTGTTTAAGTGTGACATTTTCCCTCACTTAGCTGTAGGCTCCTGAGATTTGGTGCCTACAAATCACATGTAAGAATACATGTGACTTGTGAGTAATACAGGTAGATATGATCTTGTGATAGTTACTTGTGAGTAATACAAGTAGAAGCACATTATATGAGAAATTTACATTGGAGTTAGGAATCTCATCAACCTTATTATGACCAAAATTAGTTTTGTGATTCATCTATCAGTCTTTCTTTTTTTTTTCTTTCTCTCTGTATTTTTAGGGGTTGGGAATCTGTGTTTTTTATTTCATACAGTATATAGAAGAGAAGAAAAGAAAACTTTTGATATCTATGCCTTACTGAGTACATGCTCCCTTTACTCGGATAAGACTTGTATCATAGTAAAATCTCTGAGGTTTACTGACAAACATAAGAACCCCTTTAGCTTTAATGTGGTTGTTTTATAAATTACATCTTTTCATAATGTGAACACTTTCTTCTTCTTCTTTTGACTTTGTCTTCATTTAATTTGGTGGTGGTGAAATTTACTTGCTGATTTTCTTTTATTTTTCACCAAATGAAGTTTATGCTTGAAGAAAGGGTGTATCTTAAACCTTTTTCTTTGGACAAATTGCACTTGGATAAAATAGGCACTGCTATTTCAATATGTAATTAAATTCATAACCATTATTTATCTGTGAATGTGACCATCATTCAATTTAGTGTATTCTTTTGTTGACTCTTACTCCATTGCTTTGTCATTTTTAAATTCTAATTATTTTCATTCAGGTTATTAGAAATGGGTCCAGGAGCTAGCTCATGGTTCTGTACTCAATATTTTATGACTTTTTCTGACACAAAAATGAACAGTGATAGTAAGTGAGAAATTGATGCAAAAAAATGTGAATAGTGTTTTCATGTTTATTAATAAGTTGCCATCATGGAGGTAATGAAACAAGTAAGTGGGTGTAATTCTATTTTTCCATACCTTGTTCTGTGTAAGCTCTAAAATTGAACTGGATAATGTGTTAAACTGGGGTGGGGAGAAAAGCATTATTTTAAGGTTTCTAAGCTAATTATTTTACGATTTTGTTGATCTTGTATGCAAAAATGAGATTACTCTGTACTATGTAAGAAAACAACTGAAAAGTAGTTACAAAATGTCAGAAAAATGAGGTTGCAGGAAAAAATGCATTTTATTGGAAATATAAAACAATGTGCATAGTTTTAAATGCAATTATTTGAATGATTATTGATGGTAGTATGATGCATTATCAATTCATTATTGGTTAGGGGGTTAGTGAAAGGCTAGCTGATGGATTTTTGTTTTGTACCTTAATCACAGAAGTTCTGATGACACTATTGCTCTTAAAAGTAATTTTAGTGCATGTATGAATCATAAGTAATTATTTAGATGCCTAGGATTAGTTTGCAAGTAAGCACCTTTTTTTTTTTTTTTTTTTTTCATCTTTGTGTCAGTAACTTCCAGTGTGTTTGATTGGAAAGGGGAACTTATCTGGGCCCATTTAAGTTGGTGTTAGAAAGTTGCAAGAACTTCAGCTATGCTAAATTACTCGTAGACAGACTTTGGATGTAACTGTGCCATAGCATAATTTGTCCTGCATGTATTTATGGCTGAGTATGTTTACTTTGTGCTCAATTTTAAATTTCTTCTGCCTACATACACTGTAGAGTGCCTGCAGTTTATAAACCACATAGACATTAAACTAAAAAAAAAGAGTTCATAACTAACTATATGATAATTCAGATGTTCAGAGAAGTCCTCATATTCTGGTTGGCAAAGAAAAAAATTAACCAAATGTCTAGTCCTATTTAAAGTATACTATGGCCTTATAATATGTATAATAATCTTTTGGTGTAGTGTTCAGTCATTCTGCAAGTAAAATATTCAGTACTTATGTGGCTTCTTTCTTTGAGTTATCTCTTGCATAGTGTCCAAGTCTCCATGAGCTTGCCAAGACTCCCTTGGGTGCCTCATTGCCATGTGCTCGGGTTGGCCTCTTCAAACTCAGAAGTAACTAACACTCCCCTCTGCCTTCCAGGACTCTTAGGTCTCTGGTGTTGAAATCTACCAGGGCTGGACTCGAGGTCCATTTGTTTGCCTTTAGGCACTCCGGCTGCTGAGTTTCCCTCACTGCACCTTTCCTGTCTCCAGTTGGCCCTAAGGTCAGATCCCATCCCTGACTGTGGGATTACTTCACCCACACAAATCCTGGCTGACCCCTACTTCAGGGGTCGTGCCACAGGGGAACTGAGAGCAGCTCAGAGAAGCCCACTCCAGCGATCCAGCTGCTTGGCTCAGTCCACTCTCTATGACTGTGCCCAACATTGGTTCAGGGCAGTTTCCTGGTTTGAAAGCAAGACCACCTCCCCGTGCCCCTTTATGTGATATCCTTGAGAATCTAACACATTTTGGGTTGTAGTCTAGACATGTGAAAACTGATAGACACATCTGATTGTTTCTGCTACTCTTTCTTTTCTTTTCTTCCCCCCCACCCCCTTTTCATAGAGCACTGAGGCCAAAAAGGGTCTGGCAGTCAAGATATATTGAAGAGGAGATCAAGGAACTTAGATAATCATTTCCCTAGACAATAATCTGTGGTAAAAGGCTAGTGTTTTTTTTTTGTTTTTTTTTTTTTTTGCCAAGTCCTATTTTTGAGTATCAGAACACCAGTCTTTCTTTTTTGGCATTAAATTAAAAAATTGCAAAATATATTAATTTCCCTACTTCACTCCAATTCACATTCGGGCAGGTCGGGATGTGCTTGTAACAGGCAAAAGAGAAAAATCATGTTAATGCTATTAAAAAAAAAATCTTGAGAGTGGAAAATGCTCTTGTTTAATTAATTGTAAGGGAGTAGTTATTGGTTACTTTAACACAATACACAGAGCACTGAAGAATGTAAAAGACAGCGGAAATGAGGCAGGTAAAATTTGAATATTATTTCTTTAATGTTCTTTCTGAGAAGACTTTAAAATCCTTTTTTGGATTTTGCCTTTTTAAAAAATTATTTTTGAAATCATTAGAGACTCCTAGCTGGAAAAAATATAGTAAGAAAAGCCAAGTATACACCGAGCCTGGCTTCCCCCCAATGGTAAGATCTTACATGACTATAGTAAAATAACAAAACCAGGAAATGTCATTGGAATAATATTCTTTACTCGTGAATAGGCCAGATTCAGATTTTACCAGTTTTTACCTGCACTCATGAGATACTATTTTTTTTTTTATATTTACACAGTCTAATTTTTCTACACAACCCTGAGAATAGGTATAGTTGCAGAAAGTGAGATTCAGAGAATTTAGAGCACCATTCTTGGTTTTAAGGGTGATATAGTGCTAATGGAGGAAGGAAGGGTTGGGAAATGGGGAGCCTGGGACTCTTCGGGGCAAACTTCTTTCTCACAGATTTGTGGTGGGGGAGCTACACCCATCAGGGACGTCTAGGACTTCTGCAGGGCAGCTGCCTTAGGTTTTGAGAAGCAACAGATAATGAAGAGATCGAGTAGTCAAACCTGAAATTTAATTGTATTTACTTTATTTTATTTTTTATTAGATCATAACTGTCTACATTAATGCATTTATGCTGATTTTATATACAATTTGGAATGTTTATATCAAACTGGTTAACATATCATTCACCTCATTTAATTGTTGTGTTTAGACATTTATACTCTACTATTAATATATTTGACATGTATGCTAATTGCCTTTATTTTAAAATAAGAATAACCTAGGTAATATGCAAACATAAATTTTGAAACCCAAAAACATCAAGGATGAAAGTGGAATAATAAAACTGTCTTGTGTTTCAAAAGCAATTAGGGAAAAACAGCACATGGCACCATGAGACTGGAAACCAGTTGTCTGGAGGTTTTCACTGAGCCACTGAGTAGAGAAAACTTTCCATATCACTTCAATAACCAAGTAGAGTCAGAGTGACTCAAGACTCGTCTGGAGTTTAGACTTATTTGATGGAAACTTGGTAGGCAAGGTTTTCCTCTTCCCCCACTCCGACTTTACAAGCCAGAGCCCACATACTTGGAAACACTAATTGGGCAATTACTGAATGGTCTCTGAGTAAATAGTTGGAAAAAAGGCTTGAGTTTGGATTCATGGCAGCTATCAAGGTAAGCCTTCTTTCTCTCATGTTCTAGATAGTTTTATGTGATACTCAGGCACTTGACTGTTGAAAGAAAGCTGAAGATTTCTCTGTATTTCTTATTAAAAATCATCATGATCAGCCAATTGTGTTATGCAATAGTATATAGAATATATTTTAAGTTTTTAAAGATGTCTTCTTAAAAAAATACTTGTATTGAAGGCTCCATATGTTTGTAGAAACTAGTAAAATTGTTTTTTTTTTAATTGAATTTATTATATATTTAAGGTGTACAACATGGTGTTTGGATATATAGACTCAAGTCACATTTGACTTCTGCAATTACAAGAGCTACATGAGGTGACTTATATTCATCTTTTCTTACTGGTGTACATTGAATATTACAATTTTAATACAGTTTTTCTTCCTTTCTTAAATCACATATATATATATTTTTTTTTTGGTACCCTCTGTATATAAACATAGCCAAGCAAATTAACATATCTGTCATCTTACGTAGCTTTTTTTCGTGGTGGCTATAGCACCTAAAATCTACTCTTTTAGTATAAGTCCTGAATTTTGAGAAGCCATGCAGGAGAAGGCTCCTACACAGAGGGAAAGTTGAGTGGAAAGAATCTAATCAATTGAGTCTCCAGTGCCCGCCAAGTCATTGTCACCAGAAACCAAAGCTCAGGGAAAGGACAAGCTGAGAGCAGAATTGGAGAGTCCTTGTCACTTTCATATTAGTATACTTTCCCCTTTGTGTTTATGGATATAGAAGCATATTGAATATGTATCCATCAGGTGAAAATAAGATTCTCTTAGCTGCAGAATTTTCCACTACTGCACTCTCCACCCACATACACACTTCTGTGAATGTTGTGACAAACAGTTCAAGCTGGAGGGTAAAACACCCAATGACCAGATCTAACATTAAATAGCTATTGATGTGTTTTTGTTTTTATTATAGTAGTGATGGATGCTGTTTGTGGAAGGCACTGCTGTCTACCTGCCTGGGGTTCTTTTTGGTAGCTGAGAAATTTAAACCAAAGGCTGAATTTGAATGTTTGAACAATTGGGAGGACTTTCTGATTGGCAGAAAAAAGAGTTTGGGGGCACATAATGAAGACTATATATATTTTTTTTTTAGCGATAGTCTCACTTAGTCGCCCTCAGTAGAGTGCCATAGTGTTAACAGCTCACAGCACCTCCAGCTCTTGGGCCTAGATGATTGTCTTGCCTCAGCCTCCTGAGTAGCTGGGACTACAGGTGCCTGCCACAACCCCTGGCTATTTTTTTGTTGCAGTTTGGCCGGAGCCCGGTTTGGATCCGCCACCCTTGGTATATGGGGCCAGCGCCCTACCCACTGAGCCACTGGTGCCGCCCAATGAAGACTAACTTTGATTAAGTTTTACTGGATGGTATGTAATATGAGGTCTCTTCTTCAATTTCTCTAGAAATCTTCACTAAAATTGGTATGACTTACAAAGGCAGCATAGTGTGGGATTTGTTGGGGGGGGGGGGATATAGAAAAATTATTGCATTTGGTTTCCGAGTGGGCACAAGGTGAGAAGAGAAACTACCATAGACTTTCAGGCATATCTAGATGACTTAGCCTTTCAGGTAGTGATCCATTTTTTCTTAATTGAAAATACAATTATGATTATCAGGCTATCTGCTGTTAATACTTTCCCTCTACGTTTACAATGTTGAAACAAAAAGATGACTATATTCCTAGGTGAGTATTTTCTTCCACATGTGCTTTATAATTATATCTGTATGTCACTAAGAAAAATTTAAACACATGAAATTCCTAATGAAGAAATTGAGGCCAGGCATGGTGGCTCATACCTGTAATCCTAGCTCTCTGGGAGGCCAAGGCAGGACTGCTTGAACTCAGGAGTTCAAAACCAGCCTTAGCCAGAGTGTGACCCCATCCAGAGTGAGACCCCATCTCTAAAAACAAAATAGCTAGGTGTTGTGGTGGATGCCTATAGTCCCAGCTTCTCGGGAGGTTAAGGCAAGAGAATCACTTAAGCCCAAGAATTTGAGGTTGCTGTGAGCTATGATGCCACAGCTCTCTACTGAAGATGACAAAGTAAGACTCTGTTTCAAAGAAAAAAAAAAGAAAGAAAAAAAATTTGGACATTTTACAAATGGGTATTTTGGATTATCTAATTACCAGGGGAATATCAGTATAAAGAGAGATGAATTTAAAATATTACCATCTGAACTAAGAATTTATTATTTTAATTTATTATTTTACTTATGATGATGCCATCAATGTTTAAACAGAAATACAAATAGCCAAAAGAATAAATACTGTAATACCACCAAGCAGAACAAATCACTGCTAAGGCCAAGTTGGGTGTCCTTCTAGTGATGCTTGCAGAAGGCCATATTTTGTGTACTGATTATTATCTGTCTCTATATTTACATATATTAATTTATTTAATCTTCCTTTTACACTATGACAAAAATGCTGTTTTACAGATGTGGAAATGCTTGACTGCTCTCAGGCATAGAAATGGATCCCTTTGGGAGCTCCTCAAAGGCAAGTCCTACTTACTTCAGGCCTATGGCACATTAAATAGGTCAGCTCCATGTCTGCTCCTATTACAGCACTGACCAGAACTCTAGCTGCCTGGACCCTGGGCCTACACTGAAGAATCCCATGAGGAGCCTTCAGCAATATCAATAAGTCTGGACCAAAGTCAAACCTCCTAATGTACGGAGGAAAAGATTCAGGAGTGTCCAACATAATAAGAGTTCCATGAATATAATAGAATATATCCTCATACTTGACTCATCTTTAAATCTGGAAGTGTTTGGATTGCTAAGGTGAGAGTTGAGCAGTCCAAAGTAAAACACTCAGGGTGACTGTGCTTCAACCTTACCTGTTTTTGATATTTTCATTAAGCAGTTAGTATTACCCTAGTGGCTACAATTATCGATGATAGTTATGGTTAAAAAATGAATGCAGAAGACAACATAATGAAGTGAAAATGTCTTTTGCTGTAAAAAACACAGAGTGTAACCCTTCCCAGTTTCAATGAGGTATGTACCCCTTCCTCATGTTCCAATTTCTTAATTGAATTTCAATGTTCTTAACAGACACACTGTATATCTGGGAAATGTGAAAACTTTTTTCCAGATGAAAATGTTAAAGGCAAAATCTATGAAATATGAGTCACCTGCAAGACTTCCAAGAAACCAGTACTCTTGGGTTTCCTTTCTGGCGCTGATTCACTCTTCCAGGATGTTTAAGCAGACATTCTAGAAAGTGGGTGTGGCAAAGAAGAAAAACGAAGAGGAGAAAGTAAAGATAGAACGTGTCTTATTTTATTTATTTATTTATTTTATTTTTATTTTTATTTTTTTTTGAGACAGAATCTCAACCTGTCACCTGGGTAGAGTGCCATGGCATCACAGCTTACAGCAACCTCAAACTCTTGGGCTTAAGTGATTCTCTTGCCTCAACCTCCCAAGTAGCTGGGACTACAGGCGCCCGCCACAATGTCTGGCTATTTTTATTGTTGTTGTTGCAGTTGTCATTATTGTTTTAGCAGGCCTGGGCCAGGTTTGAACCCGCCATTATTGGTGTATGTGGCCAGCACCCTACCCACTGAGCTACAGATGCCACCCAATGTGTCTTATTTTACACAGGAGAGTTTCTCACCTGAATGCATATTCCTGCTATTTTCACCTATTTTCCTGAGCTACCTGATATTTTGCTTTTTCATTCTCTGTGGTTTATGGTAATTCGCTTTGAGATGTGAATTTATCAAGAACCATTGGAACAATAGGGCGTGGTGTCTCACACCTGCAATCCTCCAGTCTGGGAGGCTAAGGAGGGCAAATTGCTTGAGCTCAGGAGTTCAATACCAGCCTGAGCAAGAGCAAGACCCCATCTCTATTAAAAATTAAAAAAAAAAAAACTAGCCCGGGTGCTGTGGTGGCTGCCTGTAGTCCCAGCTATAGGGAGGATGAGGCAGGAGGATCGCTTGAGCCCAAGTTTGAGGTTGCTGTGAGCTACGATGCCATAGCACTCTATCCAGGGTGACTGAGTAAGATTCTGCCTCAAAAATAAATAAATAAATAAATAAGGCTGGGCATGGTGGCTCCTGCCCATAATCCTAGCACTCAGGGAGGCCAAGGCGGGTGGGTTGCTTGAGCTCATTGGTTTGAGACCAGCCTGAGCAAAAGTGAGACCCCTGTCTCTACTAAAAATAGAAAAACTGTGGCAAGAGGATCACTTGAACCTGAGTTGGAGGTTGCTGTGACACTCTACCTGGGGCAACAGCTTGAGACAATGTCCCCCCCGAAAATTAGAAACTTTGGAACCTTTAGGGGTTGAGTCTTTTTAAGGAGGTACATTTTTCTCTTGCCTGGAGACTTACTTTTTAAGAAGCAACATTTAAATCATATAACATGCTTGAAGGACCACCTTGTAAAATGTATTACAGCCTTTCCTGCTCTTTTTCTAAACATAACCAAGTATTTTCCCAAAGCCCCTATTCATTGTCATATGTATCAGAGTTAGGGAGACGGATTCCACAATAGATGTTGATCTTACACCAGGGTGAAAGCACGTGTAGTAAGAGTGGGATGGAGTTAGGGAGATGGATTCCACAGTAGACGTTGATCTTACCCCAGGGTGAAAGCACAGGTAGTGAGAATGGGATGGAGTTAGGGAGATGGATTTCACAATAGACGTTGATCTTACACCAGGGAGAAAGCACGGGTAGTGAGAATGGGATGGAGTTAGGGAGACGGATTCTACAGTAGACGTTGATCTTACACCAGGGTGAAAGCACGGGTAGTGAGAATGGGATGGAGTTAGGGAGACGGATTCCACAGTAGACGTTGATCTTACACCAGGGTGAAAGCATGGGTAGTGAGAATGGGATGGAGTTAGGGAGACGGATTCTGCAGTAGACGTTGATCTTACACCAGGGTGAAAGCACGTGTAGTGAGAATGGGATGGAGTTAGGGAGGCTAAGGCTGATGTAACACAGCTGGTGGTTTAGGTTCTGCCTGAGCTTCACACACTGTCTCCCATTTTTACTGTTTTGTAAGTTTGGCTCCCACCCTAAAGATATCTATCTTGAGTAGTTTAGGTGGATGGATGTAGGAGATTAACTTTTGAAGTGGAATGATGTAATAGGTCACTGAATTATGCTAAGGGTTAATGTGAACTTTGCATTGAACTACTCAAATTAAGAAAGAATACCACATTGGGAAAACATAGCTTTGGAGGTAAAAATTTAAGTAAGGAATAGTGAGCCATTTCAGCCACCCCTCTACTATTAACTGTTGTCTGAACTTTTTTTTTTATTGTTAAATCATAGCTGTGTACATTAGTGCAAATGCCTGTACCCATTCTAAGATGCACCATACATGTGGCCCCACCCATTACTCTCCCTCCACCAAAACCTCCCCCCTCCCTTCCCCTTCCTTGGCCCTTTCCCCATAGTCTTGTGCTATAGTTGGGTTATAGCCTTCATGTGAAAGCTACAATTTAGCTTCATAGTAGGGCTGAGTACATTGGATACTTTTTCTTCCATTCCTG
>CAUYPK010138728.1:0-16510 GCA_963574355.1 Loris lydekkerianus
CAGTCAGCTAACCTATGCCTCTTTAGAGGACAGTTTAAGCCATTCACATTAATGGAGAATATTGATAAGTCTGGTAAAATTTTGGGTATCGAGTTTTTCAAAAGTCCAGTTGACATTTTTAATCCTTTCGCCAGTGTGGAATTTGAAGTTTGATCCGAAGTTTCTGAGTGAGTTTACTTTTGTGGTGGAGGATTGGGTTGGTCATTATGGAGCATGAGGATATCCTGAGGATATCCTGAAGAGCTGGTTTGTTTATGGCAAATTTCTTCAGCATATGAATATCATTAAATTATTTAATTTCTCCATCATAAATGAAACTCAGTTTAGCTGGATACAGGATCTGGAGTTGAAAGTTATTTTGCTTTAAGAGATTAAAAGTTGATGACCACCCTCTTTTGGCCTGAAAAGTTTCAACAGAGAGATCTGCAGTCATTCTAATATTCTTCCCTTTGTAGGTAATGGCTTTCTTATGTCTATGCTTTGAGAATCTTCTCCTTCATATTAACTTTAGTGAAGTTAATTGTGATATGCATTGGGGATGTCTTATTGGGGTTGAGTCGTGCTAGGGTTCTGAAGCTGTCTGCTATCTGAATTTCAGAATCTCTAGGCATGTCTGGAAAATTATCTTTCATAATTTCATGGGGAAGGGCCTCTGTGCCTAGTGAGGCCACTTCATCGGTTTCAGGGATTCCGATGAGTCGGATATTAGCCATCTTCGAATTATCCCAGAGCTCTGAGAGAATGATCCACTTTTGCTCTCCATTTCTCTTCCTCTTTGAGAGTTTGGGAGCATTCAAAGGCTTTGTCTTCAATGTCAGAGATCCTTTCTTCTGCTTGCTCCACTCTTTACTGAGGAATTCTACTGTATTTTTCAGATCTTTGAGGGCTGCAAATTCTTGCTTCAATGTGTCTAAGTCCTTGTTGGTTTTGTCTTTAAATTCGTTATATTCTTGAGACAACTTTTGAATTTCTCCACGAATTCCTAATTCCATTTTGTTAATGTTGTTTGCCATCCAAATTCTGAATTTGACTTCTGACATCTCAGCCAGTTGTTTGTGAATGGGATCTTCAATTACATCTGCCATATCTTTCCTTGGGGTGTTGATCTATTCTGGTTATTCATGTTACCAGAGTTTTTCCACTGATTCCACCCCATGATTGTTCTACTCCCTTTGATTTTTCCCTGGAGCTTTGTCGAGGACCCGTACAGTGCTGTGGCCTGAGAAAGTGGGGCCCTGTTTTGTGTGGTGGTGCTAAGTGGTTCTGTCTTATTTTCAGCTGGTTTCTGTTTGACCCTAGTGAAACAGTTACTCTGGGTTGAAGTCTCAGCTATGGGGAAATATCAGCAATTAAGTCACCCCGCCCACCACAGGCAACAATTGGAAAAGGAAACTCAAACCTTCCTACAACCACTGACCCAGGGCACCACCTGAATAGTCCTCAGGTGATTGCTCAGTTCAAAAGTTCAAATAGTCCTCAGGTGATTGGCTCAGTTCAAACCAATTGTCTCAGTCAGCACCTGTCTCAGGTGGGAGAGTTTAAGAGGTCTCTGGGAACTGGATCACAGGGGTCTGGTGACTACTCTAATATGGCTTGCTCCAGTGCTGCGTGGAGTCAGGTGGAGCCACCCAGGAAATAGATCAGTCTGGGAAGGTTGATGCCTTCTTCCCCACCTTGCAGCTCTGTCACACCCAGCCGCGGCTAGCCCTGCATTTCTGTGACCCAGTTAGTTGTCTGCAGTGAGCAGATACTCCAGAGGTTTGCACTTGCCTAAATCACAGGGAAGTCTGTATCTGCTCATCCAGGCCACTGCTCTCTGCCTCTATCCAGCAGCGGCTGGCGAGGCCTGTCAACCTCGGGTCTTGATGGAGGCTGGAGGTATTCACTCAGTTCCAGCCCCACCCTTAGTATGTTACTGGCTGAACAGAACAATCCTATGGGAGTTTGTTTCTGACCCTGCTAAATTCCTCTGCAGAGGAGAGGTGATTTGAAATCCAAGAACCTGTTCCTCAGGCCCTGTCTTTACTCCTGCAGGTTTGTATTCACAGCACAATTAGTTGTCAGCTGTAGTCTCTTGGCCTCCTTTGTCTATAGGCTGATGATCCCCTGAGGGCCAGGTGTGTCTTAGGCTCAGTAAAGCAGTCCTCTGGATCAGCCCCACCCTGGGAGTTTCCCGGCTCTTTGGGTGTGTTTTCTAGTCCCCGAGTTCCACCTCAGGCAAACTCTTTACTCACGGGGCCTGTGTTTCAGTCCCAGGTCTGTTCCGTGGTGGTTGCCGTCTGAGAGGATGCCCAGCCTCATCTGGTTTCCCAGGGAGATAGGAGGAGTGGCTACAGGATATCTGGGAGTGGGCTTTGATATTGCTAAAGATGGCTGCTGCTCTGCTCCTCAGGGCACCACTGCTCCGGCATGATTCCCTCTTAGCTGATCATCATCTCCTCACTCCTGTGCTGCAGAATCAGCACTGTCCAGCTGCAGTCCAGGTCCTGTCTGCACCTCTCAAGAAATCACCCAAGAATCTGGACTCCTGGGGGGCAGGCCTCCAGACCTCAGAGTGAGAGTGGAGGGGAGTGCTGGGAGCTGAGCATTGCAGATTGTAACACCAAGCTCTTTGAGAGCAAATGAGCAAATAAACAGATACAAAGGCTACCAGACATACGAGCCCATAGATACAGAAACAGACGGAGACACATAGACATTCAGACAACACCCACGACAACAGCAACATAAAAAAAACTGCAATTAAAATAGTAATAATCGTAAAATAATTGAAAAAGAAAAAAAAAGAAAAAAGCGGTGCTCGTAGAAAAGTTAACAGAGAAAAAAGGAGAAATTAAAATTAGAAAAAATAGAAATAAAAATATATCTATATAAAAAGTAATAATAAAAATTTAACAAAAGCTCTTCCAAGAAAATGGTGAGGAAAAAACAGAACAACAACAACAAAAAGGCACCAACTACAAAAATATTATTCTTGTATGTAGAAATATACCTATATACGTCTATATGTATGATGTAGGGATCAACTTTTGTAGGAATATATTCATACTGCAATATACTTTCTGGACACCCGGTGTTGCTGTGAGTGGTTCCCAGGCTCATACCTGATTTAGTTTATGATGTTACCATGGTAACCACCTTCCATGGCCGATTGCCATTTTGGAGTTTCTGTAAAAGTTTGTCACTTAAGTATTGTGTAATCTCAGCTGTTCTGCTCCAGACAGCACTCGCGACCGACCTTCCCACTCAGTGCAGGAGTCCACGTTTCTTAAATCTTTCCACTCTGCTCCCAGGTTCTCCTGCACACTGGAGACTGCAATCAGCTGTGGGAGAGGGTGCTGCTGGGTTCACACGGTTGCTGGCAGGTCAGTGGCTGAAGCGGCTATAGCCGGTTCCTGTGGCTGGAGCACTCGGGGTCCTTATTCTGAGTTTTATGGTTCAGAGTTTCCTTTTTGGATCGGGACCCGCCAGTTTGCCTTGCAGCCTGAACCATCAACCCCCTCCAACATTCTCCATCAGGAATTCTCCGAGGCTATTCAATCACTCCTGGTCTGGGGGAAGGCACTTGCCCTTTTGGGTAGTTCAAAATGTCTGTTTCCCAGGCGGGATCCTTTCCCTTCAATTGTCCAACAGGTTGCCCAGCTCCCCGTGGTTTTGAGTGGCTCTCCTTTCACATTCCTTTCAGTTCAGGAATAAATATTCATCAATTGGGTTTTGTCAGCATTTGCAAGCTGCTGTCCTCCATAAGGGAGGGGCCTGCTGGTCAGCACGGCCAAGCAGGGAAGACTCTCCACAACAGAGTCTGTGGTTTTAAATTACCCCTCATATATAGCAATCCGCCAGTTCGCTGAGCATTTCAAGCTGTCCATTCACACCAGTGATCCACACACGGGGAAGGTCCAGACCCCCTTTCCTCTCACCTGATGGCTTGGGAGAAGTGGGCTACACATCCATCCTGTCCGCCATCATGCTCCGCCCCCCCAAGAGGACACTTTTTTTTTTTGCAGTTTTTGGCCAGGGCTGGGTTTGAACCCACCACCTCTACTGTATGGGGCCAGCGCCCTACTCCTTTGAGCCACAGGTGCCACCCATAAGAGGACAGTCTTGCTTTAGCTTATATGAAATATATTGCGGGGCCTATACTGGGAGTGCAGAAGTTCTAATTATCAGATATATATCCTTTATATATCCTTTCTTCAGGAACCAACCTCCATATTCCAGCTCCTCCATGAAAGTAGAATGGCTAGAATTGAAAGGAAGAGAGCAGCCTTTTTAAGAGGGAAGACCATGAGCTAGGCTAAAGGAGCCCAAAACCAAGGCCATGAAGGAAGAAAAGAAAAAAGAGGTCTGAAGGGGAAATCTTGTTCCCTAGTGTATGAATGAGTTATACCATTATCCACATTTTTGCAACATCTATAATCTGAGGTTCATCTAGAATCCTTTCTTTCTTTCTTTTTTGAGATAGAGTCTTACTATGTCGCCCTCGGTAGACTGCTGTAGCATTACAGCTCACAGCAACCGCAAACTCTTGGGCTTAAGTGGTTCTCTTGCCTCAGCCTCCCAAGTAGCTGGGACTACAGGCACCCACCACAACGCTTGGCTATTTTTTGGTTGTAGTTGTTGTTGTTTGGCAGGCCTGGGCTGGATTCGAACCTGCCAGCTCTGGTGTATGTGGCTGGCGCCCTAGCCTCTGCGCTACAGGCGCCAAGCCTAGAATCCTTTCTTAAATGTCCTTCCTTCCTTTCTTAACTATTATTAAAAGCCAAAAGTTTTAATCTGTTCTAATTACAAAATTTTCTTCCCAGTCAATTCAACTCACTGTCTGCTATCATATATTTTGCCTATAGGTCACTTACAGCAAATGTTGTGGTGGCCTTTTAAATACTGTCTTGGCTTCAGTTTAACTCTCCTCCATTAATCATTCACAATGTAGCTAGAGTGATCCTCCCAAGCATACATCTGGCCATGTCTTCTCTCTCCTTCAAGTACCTCCACAACTCCTTGTAGCCTATTGACAAAAACTTTATTTCTTAGGCAATTTGGATATTTAATGATATTGCTTCAGCTTCTGTCTCATTTGAAGTCCAGTAATACCATTGATTCCCTTACCACTCCATGTGCTCACAAACATTGTGCCTTTGGTATTCAATGTTATGTATTAGCTAAGAATGACCTTCTTTCACATACTAATAATGGCCTCATCTTCTGAGTATCATCTACTTTTATGAATCCTGCTCTTGTCCACTCTGAACAGGAGTAAGAGTGCTCACCTTGGGTTTCACTTAATACCTACTTTTGTTCCACTAATATGCATATTTATTTTAAAATGTACACTGTAAACTCTCTGTTTCCCCAAATAGATTGTGGGCTCCCTATTTGTGGTGACTGTGCCATATCAATCTTTGTTTTCTAAGTGTTAGTATGCATACAAAGTATCTTTTGTTCAAAAACTAGACCTTTGTATGTCAAAATTATGCAATTCATTATTAAAACTATAATTAATATATAGGAAAGACATATGATGAAAATCTTAAAAATAGGCCAGCTTGGTGGCTCACACCTGTAATCCTAGCACTCTGGGAGTCCCAGACAGGTGGATTACCTGAGCTCACAGGTTCAAGATCAGTCTGAGCCAGAGCAAGACCTCATCTCTAAAAATAACCAGGCATTGTGGTGGGCACTTTTAGTCCCAGCTACTTGGGAAGCTGAGGCAAGACAATTGTTTGAGCCCAAGAGTTTGAGGTTGCTGTGAGCTATGACACCATGGCACTCTACTGAGGGCGATAAAGTGAGGCTGTCTCAAAAAAAAAAAAATCTTAAAAATACTTAAAATTCAACAGGTTTTGTGTTTGAATACATACATAAAATGTTGTTGCTGGAAAATATGATTATGAATTTCAGTAATCAAAATGTTTTATTGATGCCAAATTTATAAAAGGTGTTTATTAATTGCAGCTGAAATTATTTGTCAAACTAGAAGTGTAAATGTCAGTGTGTTAAAATGACTGAGACCACATGCAGGGCAAGTTATGTGAAAAAGTTAAATTTTATGTGACATTTTCTTTTGCAGCTTACAAGAGTACAAAAATACAAAAAACTATAAAATTATGTATATATTTTACGATGTCTGTAAGAATTTTGCCATGACTGAAGAATTTTTTGGCATGTTGCCCATTATAAGCATATCAGGAAATGCCTTACTTAGGTATGTGGAAAAAAGTCTTAAAAAGTATAACATAAGAAGATTACAATGAGTGCCTGTGAGCAGTTGTCAATTAGACTTGTTGTAAAATGTGCATCCAATGTTGCAAAGTTTTACAAGGACTCAGACTTTACATTTGTTCCTTAGCAGATCCACCAAGAATTATTCGCTTTATGTTACAAGGCTTAAAAAGAGAATTTTATGAGCATAGTAATTGCCATTTCCTCGCCCCCTAAATGGCTTGAACAACAGACAGTTCAAAATTAGAGGAAAAGGGGTGTATAGGATGGTGGCCAGCTTCATTTTATGAATCCAGATGCCTGAGGGAAGACGAGGTACTTAGCTCAGATGTAAAATCCATTATACAGATTCAATCATGTCTGGAGAAGAATCAACTCATTTCTTTAAGGTACTGACTAAAACTAAATTACTCACCTTATTCTCCCTTTCATGTTCTTCATAGCATTTATCAGTATTTGTTAAATACTATTTTCCTTACTTTATACACCCTGTTAAAGTTAACCCATAAAATTCTATACTTTGGCACTAGAATTCCAAACATAAGACTTCACATTAACTGTGGTGCAGAATAAAATGTGTTAGGTGTCTGGTGTGTACATCAAAATGGTAATAAGTTATGAAAGAAAATTGTAATCATTAATTATTGTTTCTTTTAATTTGAATATTATTCATTTTTAGTGTAAAGTATCACTAGTATGAACTTTTGCTTTATCATCTCATATGTGCACACTGTAATTAAATAAAATTGTATAACTTTTTTGGTAGTTTATTTTTCTTACAAGTAGCTTGATTTGTTCATTTAAGTTACCTCTTGAGGGCTGGGCGTACTGACTCACGCCCACTCTGGGAGGCCAAAGGCAGGTGGACTGCTTGAGCTCACCAGTTGGAGATCAGCCTGAGCAAGAACAGAACCCCGTCTTGAAAAAATAGCCAGGTGTAGTGGTAGGTGCTCTAGTCCCAGCTACTCAGGAGGCTGAGGCAAGAGAACTGCTTGAGCCCGAGAGTTTAAGGTTGCTGTGAGTTATGACGAAGGGTGAGAAAGTGAGACTCTGTCGTGAAAAGAAGAATTTAAGTGTCTCTCAATTTCCTGCAGGCATTTGAGTTTGTAACATTTGTACAAGATAATATTTTTAGCTGTTCTCCCCCTGCCTCTACTTCCTTCAAGAGAAGGAAATGTTTATTGGATGTTTAGAAGACTGTCACTGAAGAAAGAGACAACTTTGGGTTAATTTCATTTCTCTTTACTCAGCATATACTATATTAGTTATTCAATGAATGTTGATTAGATATATGGATGTATGGATGGACTTCAGTTGAAGACAGAACATATATCAAGAACTCTTGGGGGATGGAAGTTCCATTTAAATCCCATTTGAGTTTAGTATTAAGGATACTCATTCTCCTTTCCCTTTGACTTCTTGTTGACTCTTCTCTGCCTTAGATGCCTATACAACAGCTGAAGTAGTTTATTCTTGGACTCTTGGGAAGAACAAGTCTGTGGAAGTGGCACAGGATGGCTCTCGCCTGAACCAGTATGACCTGCTGGGCCATGTTGTTGGGACTGAGATAATCCGGTCTAGCACAGGTACTTACTCATTTTATTTAACCCACATTCCAGTCACTGTTCTAAGTGTTTATAACTTATATAATATTCAAAAAGTGTGACAAAAGTATCATGAGGAAACTGAAGCCTGTAGAAGTTTGGTAATTTGCCCCATGTTGCAGTTACACAATGACAGAACTAAAATCTAATCCTAGGCAGATTGGCTTCCAAGCCCATCATCCTGCCTTAACCATTATCCTCTGCTGTCTCTTGGGGAGTGGGGCAGAAGGTCAAGGTGATTAATGATTAGGATGTAAGGAGGTTAAAAAGGCTACAGGGAGGTAGGAGAGAATTATGGCCTTCTTTCTAGACAAGAAAGTTGGAAAGGGACCTGAAGGGAAAAGGAGGAATTTTGAGAGTGTGACCTAGTTAACCAAGTGTGTGATGTTCCTGGAAAATAGAACTTCTAGCCTGTGACCATGACCTCTAAGCCCTGAATGATCCCCCCATAAAACAAAGATAAGGATCCCTGTCACAGAACAATGCACACCGCAATGCTACAAACATCACAAGACTAACAGACCACACCATCACTAGTAAAAAAAAAAAAAAAAAAAACACACAGTTAATAATTATTGATACAGAATAAAGAAAATTGGATTTATGTGACAGCTGAGGTGATTCACAGCCAGTGGAACTAGGACAGCATCTCTGGAAGCCTAAGAGGAAGCAATAGGAATTCTTGCAGATGAATAGGAGGAATTGGGATGAAAGTACTTACATCAGTTAGTGTATTGCCTCTGTGAGAGGTCTCCTCTCACTTGTAAGGGGGACCCTTCCCACTCTCCTGGTAAAGTCTATGCTTATCTATGCTTTTCTTTAAACAAAATTTGTATCTATGCTTTACTTAAAATAAAAATTACCCTTCCTTCTTTGCTATACTGGAGTCCCAGCTGCCTCATTTCCACACTCCCCCAGCATCTTGCTCTTCCTTTGACTCAGCGGAACTTGCTAGTTCTACTCAATGAAAGGAATCATGTCCACTGAACAGCTTAGAAGTGAACTCTCACCTCTAACAATTAGGGCAGAAAAGGAAAAGCAGAGGGAGCCATGCTGGGGGAAGAGATGAAATTTGATACTAAAGGTTTCATCAAGACATTTCCTTAACTCAGCCAATGCTGAGATGGCACATTAATAACCTCAGGAAAGGTTAGGTACACACCTAGGAGATCCAGAGAGTATCTATGGAACTGTTTTCTTAAATGGATAATTATAGAAAGGTGTAAATGGTAGTGCCCAGAGATGAGGCTGCAGAGGAGATGTTCAGGCCAGGCTTACTGAAAGGAAGGGGAGTGATCTGCCTGGGCAGTGCAAAGGTGGCATCTGTGCCCCAGGGGCAGTTAGACATCACTTTTATATGGAGCTATAGGGGATGGGCACATTCCACAGCTTGCCTGGAAGGTTAGGGTCTTTTTGTATGAACTTCTGTGGGGTGAGACTAGCCAGATCCTTTCCATCTTTGTCTTCAGAGGAGAAAAGGGGGCAGAGGAGGGGAAAGGGTCTATGTGTAGCTGTGTTAGCACTCCCTGATGCTTACCTCAGAAAAAAGCTCGTTTGGCAAAACCTGCCAGGTCTTATCAATGGCTAATCATTGGATATTGACAAATAGAACTAGAGACTTGAATTCTATAGCCTTACGCTCTGCCCATTTGGAAACTGATCAGTTCACCTGAACTGAGGAAGAAGGTACCTTGAATCCCAACTAACCTCAGGGTATTTGTCAAAATGCAATGTAGACTGGGCACCATATATCATGTAACATTTTTTGCTATGAAGTGGTGGGAGCTTTCAACATGAATTTGCAAGCAACATTGTCTCTGTGAAATCACTATTATAAATGAAGAATATCGGTATGCTCTTCATTATCGGAACATAAGCTGTTTGTTCTCATGTCACTATATGTCATCTTGTATGCCGCCTGTTCTCCCTCCACCCCAGGACCAGGAGAGGATACCTGGAAAAAGAGCAGCCTTTCAAATGGATTTGAAAAATGAACACAGTTTAGAGATCTGGGATGAGGGTGAGGAAAGGCGTCAAAAGTCCAAAGATAGGAGAGCGCACAGGCTGTTGGGGAAGCTACAAACTGTTCAAAATAAGACATCAAAGGAATAAGTGTGATGAGTGTAGGACTGTAGAAAGGGTGCTCTGGGGTCATGGCTGGCAGGTCTCAACAGCTGGACCAGGCTGGGCAGCACAGGCAGGTAGGGCATGGCTGGCTTGAGTCTGAAGAGTCTTCTCCATGCCCTGGGGAAAGAGTTGGCTGCTGAGGCCAAGTGGCCAGTGTTGGAGGAAGCAGTAGAGGTTACCGGTGATGGGTGTGAGCCTGTGAGCAGGGAGTTGTCCTTGTCCTCTGGACTATTTCATTCTCTCGGCAGATCCATCTCTCTGCAGCCAGATTGGGGGGTGGGGGTGGGAGGGTGGTGAATGTCTCCCAACCTGGTCACTATTGTCTCTCAAACAGTGAGAGGGGGTGTCAGCAGTCCTCAAGTGACCTCCTGTCCTTCATCTGTCTTACTATGCCTAATAGGGGCAAAGGGAAACTTCTCTGAAAGATCAACTCATACTTATGGCAGACAAGTTCTCTGAAAGATCCACCCATACTTATGGCAGATTAATAAGAGAAAGGTTTATTTACCAGGTGCATGGGGAGAATCACAGAGTGATTACCCAATATTCTAATGAAATCCAGATATTTTTACACCTATCTTTTTGGAGGGAAAGGGGAGATGAGGAGTTCAGGTAATTCTATTTAGGGGTGACTTATGGTGCTAGGGAGGACAAATGGGTGGGGGAAACAGATTGACTTGTAAATGATCCTCTTTGTTCATTAATTAATCTGAAGGACAGGTATTATATTCAAATGATTTAAGCCAGGTCCAGTTGCATTCTTGATTTTCTTTTCTACACCGTATTGAGAAAACAGGGAGAGGAAGGGAAGTTAATTGTGCTTTTTTAAATTTCAGATTGATACGAGGGTTCACAAATGATTAGGTTACATTGTTTGCATTTGTTAGGCAAAGTTCAGGTTGTAGTTGAGCCCTACACCTGGGGGGTGTGCTATATACCCTTACATTGTGCACATTAGGCAAGAGCACACCAATATCCCTCCCTTCTCTCCTTCCACATCCCTCCTCTCCCCCACTTGAATTTAATTGTGTTTTTTCTGTCTTTTGAGCATGTAGTTGTTTATCTATTGATTTCATATTAGTATTGAGTACATTGGATACTTGCTTCTCCATTCTTGTGATACTTTACTAAGGAGAATGTGTTTCAGCTCCATCCAGGTAAATACAAAAGATATAAAGTCTCCATCTTGTGTATAGCTGAATAATATTCCACAGTAAACATATGCTACAGTTTGGTAATTCATTCCTGGGTTGATGGGCACTTGGTTTTTCTTCTGACCTTTTAGTTGATCAGTCCTGCTTATGCAGATAGAGGGAACGCCCCCTCACCTTCAATGCTTTATTTTTCTTGAATGGCCTTTAATTCAAAATATTATACCAGGAGTCATATTTTGAGGTGAAACTTTCTGAGCTCTTTCAGTCCCTAAGTGTTGGAACAGAGGAGCTAGCTAGCATCCTCCTTCTAAGGGGGCTGCTACCACCACCGCTGCAGCTGCCCTGCTGCTACTGCTGTGATCTCTCTTTTTGATCAGGTGGTAAGAGTACTCACTATACTCTGCTCCCTTCCCCACTGCTTTGTGGAAGGCCAGGGGGAAGAGATTGAAATTGAGGCTACAGCATCAGGCAGCACAAAACAGCAGGGCGCAGCAGGGCAGCTTAGTTTAGCTAGGCCCTACAGGTGAAGGGCCTGTCTCCTCCCCTGCTGGGATTTCTACCCCTAGGGAAAGAGCTCTCTGCATCTGTCCTCTCTCCTCACCTCCCTGTCCCTCCTGGGCACTGCTGCCTGGCATTTGAGATCTCTTGAGATCAATCATTGGTTACCCCAGCCGCCAGTTCCCTTTTCATTTGGTATAGAACAGTGTTTGTTTCATCTTTATTGACAATACATGTTCATGATGGGAAAATTAGAAATACGCAAAGGGGCAAATATTGGAAAGTAAAATACTCTTTGATTCCACCATCTAGAACAGTCTTCTTAGAATATTTTGGTACATTAACTGATTATTGTACATTCTGGTATTCAGGAAGGTTTCGTTTGCATATTTTATATAAATAGTTTTTGTATAAATGGAACCATTTATAAACAGGAACACTATTGATGCAATTTTATAAGCTGTTTCTTATTTAATTTTACATTCTAAACACATTTTCATATCACTAAATGTACTGGACCCAAATAAAATGAACACAGAATTTACTAGCATTATGTTCACTAGTAATTTACTAGAAATTACTACCAATTAGAATGAACACACATTCATTGTTACCTGTTTTGGTTACTTTAAATTAACAAAAATTCAAAGTAAAAAGCCTTCCCATAAAGCCAGAACATTCTTGATATTGATATAATTTGTGATGTTACTGGGAAGTGCAGCATCTCATCATGAAACTTAGTGAAATAATATCTTTATTTGTAATGTGTTCATGTATATGAATCACAACCTGTTTAACCAGTTATCTGCTATTATGTTCTGTGGTTTAATGCTATAAACAAAACTGTGAAGATCCTCCTTTTTCATATAATATTTTTATCCTGTGTAATTATCTGCTTAGGATACAGACAGAATATTAAGATTGCTATTTCAGAAAGTAGACAGCTAAAAATTGTTAATACATATTGACAAATTGCTGTTCTGAAAGATTAAACAATTCACACTCCCATTATCAGTGTATGAGCATGCAGGTTTTCCCTCACCCTTGGCAACACAACTATTATGGGTTGAACTGTGTCCTCTGAAAAGATGTTGAAGTCCTAACCCCCAGTGCCTCAGAATGTGACCTTACTTGAGAATAGCATAGTTGCAAATGTCATTGTTTAAGATTAAGTCATAATTGTAATAGGGAGGACCCTAATCCAATATAACAATATAATTGATATCCTTATTAAAGGGGGAGATTTGGTCTCTCTTTCTCTCTCTCTCACACACACACATGTACACGCACACACATGGAGAACAACATGTGAACATAAAGGCAAAGATTGGGGCGATGGATGCTTCTAAGTGAAATAAAGCCAAAGATCACCAGCAAAGAACTTGAAGCTAGGAAGAGGCAAAGAAGGATTTCCCTGCGTGTTTCTGAGGGGGCATAGCCCTGCTGATACTGCAGTTTAAGACTCCTAGCCCCTCTACCTAACAAACACAATCAGTGTAACCTAAGTCTGCACCATCAGTGAATCCAAACAATGTAAAGAAAAAGACTCCTAGCCTCTGAAACTGTGAGACGATACATTTGTTTTGTTTCCATTCATCCAGTCTGTGGTGCTTTGTTATGGCAGCACTTGCAAACTAATTCAAGAGGATGGTGTCATTTTTGTTTTCTTACTGTTGATCAAAGTGATATATAGACACGGTGGTGAATTAACAATGATCCCTTTTTTAGCATGTAGTATGTTCCACCCATTGCACTGAGGCCATGTATTAACTCATTTACACTTCGAACAACACTCTGAGGTGAGCAGTGTTATTATCCCAGGTTTAGATAAGGAAATCGAGGTTCAGACAGATTAATTTTCCCATGGTCACACAGTTGATAAGTGGTGGATTGGCATTTGGAAACAAGGGTGGCACCTGGCTCCAGAGTCTACACGCATAATCACAACATGAACTTCTACTTTTTTACTTTTCCTTTGGAGAGAGCAAGGAAGGGAAGGAAAGAAGGAAAGAAGTGGGGGAAAAAAGGAAAGAAAAAGAAAACAATCAAATCATAGAGAGGGTTATACTGAAAAGTAGCCTTTCCCATTTTAACCACTTATGTTTTTCTCCTCATGGGTCCTTCCCATTCTGTATATGAGTTTATATCACTATTTCTTCATTTTCACCTGAGAAATAAAAATAAAATCCTAAGTCCCCCACCTACTGAACAGACCTCTAATGCAGCAGTTCTCAACCCATAGGAACTGGATTAAAGGGCCGAGGCATTAGGAAGGTTGAGAACCACTGCTCTAGAGAAATCTTAAAATTGAGTTCCTGGTCATGAGGGGAGGTCAGACATGCCTTGTTAACCATGGAGTGGTTCTAACCAGACTACAGAGTATGTGTATACACAGTAAGGGCTTCTTATGTTCTCTGTTTCGCCTATCGACACAAGACGGTGACCATTTTTGTGCATGAGACCTATGAAGGGGCATAAAGCTCAATTGCCAGGGCATGTTTCCCCTTTCATGGATAGTCATGACTCCTCTTATTGCTTGTTAAATTAGTATATTAGGTCACCCTGCTCAGCATAAACTCCTGCTCCCATTGTCCCTTCCTATAAGTACATGCTCTCAGCTTCACCTGAGGCTATAGTTTCTTAGACTTCCAGTATACCACCTTGCAGGCTGAAACTCTTTTTGAGAAATAAAGCTCTCCTTTCCAAATGTATCAACCTCATTATCTATTCAGTTGATATACATTTAGAGATAAAATATAGATTCCCTACTCTGAAGCATATGAGTACTTGGCTTATTTGGATTATCTCTTACCTGCTTTTCCCTCCACCTGCTCTTTTCAAGTCGTGAAGAGCTGGATAGAATAGTTACTTGTACTTTTTGTTCTATCAACCCTTCTATTGTCATAACCTCATCTTTTTTTCCACTTCTGCCAGCTTAAATTTGCTTTCATTGTCAAAACAGATTAAAACATGCATTTCTTTCTTGTGGTAGGCAGAATAATGGCCCTCCAATGACATCCACGTTTTACTCCCCCAGACCTGTGAGTACATGTATGTTAGCTTACATGGCAAGTGGGGAAGTAACGTTCCTGATCAACTGATTTGAAAGTAAACAGATTGTCTTGGATGATCCAAGTGGGCCCAATGTAACCATGAACATCATTATAAAGGACATTCTGTGTTTCTGTTGGTTTTAAAGATGAAAAAGGAGGCCACAAGCCAAGAAATGCAGGCAGCCTCCAGAACCTGGAAAAGGCAAGACAATGTGTTCTTCTGTAAAGCTACCAGAAAAGAATGCAGCCTCACCCACACACTGATTTTAGCACAGTGAAATCCATGTTAGACTTCTGACCTCCAGAAGTAAAATAATATAAATTTTTTATGTATTAAGCCACCGAGTTTATGGTAATTTGTTAAAGTATCAATGATAGGAAAGTAATACAATTTTATACCTATGATTAAGTCTTTAGTACTTTCTGTATAGATTGATTTTAAAAGTTGAAAACCAGCAAGGGACACTAACTTGTATTATGATGGTGTAAATATTGTCCTTTGTTGGGATCACATTTCTTCCCTAGGGATCTACCACCCACTTAAATTACCCTAGTTTTTTTATAGAGAGATCCTTCAATGTGTTTTAGAAAAAGGAACTCTGGTTATGTTTCCTAAGGCTGGGATGGTAAATAACTTGCTACAGTCATTATGCCTATAGAGTTAAGGCTAGCAGCTGCTTATAGAGTTAAGGCTAGCAGCTGCTCTCTGCACAGATCTTCAGTTACCATCCATATTTTCTGTCCACCTTCTTGAACACATCCTCCCAAATTATCCCTGCTGCCTCCAGCTCTGGGTCTTCTTTGGGTGCAGCTGTCAGGGAACCTCCCTGGTCAGTTGAGCCCCATTTCCCTCCCATCCCAGTTGAGGCCTGCTTCACTGTCTGGCTCCCTCTACTGGTGGGTTTTTTAAAAATTCCACAATTTTGTTGAGTTCTTTCATTCACTGATGCCTCTGTAGTTGTGTCCTTACTTTTAGGTTTATTTGATTTTAGTGTTTTTGCTGGCACATAATGGACTCTAAAGAGAAAGGAAGTAAATGTGTGTGTTTAGTCAGTTATCGTGAACTAGAAGTCCTTCTGACATTTTACTTACATATTTTAAGAACATCATTGTTTCTATTTAAAATAATTTATTTCTGGATCAGTGCCTGTAGCACAGTGGTTACGGCGCTGGCCACATGCACCAAGGCTGGCAGGTTCAAACCCAGCCTGGGCCAGCTAAACAACAATGACAATTACAACCAAAAAACAGCCGGGCATTGTGGTGGGCACCTGTAGTCCCAGTTCCTTGGGAGGCTGAGGCAAAAGAATCGCTTAAGCCCAAGAGTTTGAGGTTGCTATGAGCTGTGACACCATGGCACTCTACCAACAGTGACATAGTGACTCTGTCTCAAAAAAAAAATATTTATTTCTCAAATGTATCTGGAATTTGTTGTGGTTTACACTATTGTATCCTATTGTACCAATAACAATTAATGAATAATCTAGTCTTTCCTTATTGATTTGAAATGCTGCTTTTATCATATACTAAATTCACTTGTGTACACACACATGTACTCATGTACACTTAAGTCTGTGTCTGGATTTATTATTCTCTTTCGTTGTTCTTTATTCTTTATCTATAATATATTACCATATATACTCGAGTATAAGCCGACCCGAGTATAAGCCAACCCCCTTAATTTTACCCTAAAAACTGGGAAAACTTAGTTACTTGAGTATAAGCTGAGGTGGAAAATGCAGCAGCCACTGGTAAATTTCAAAAATAAAAATATATACCCAAAACAATTACAATAATTGAGGAATCAGTAGGTTAAATGCTTTTCAATATTTATTGCTAAAGAAAAACTGTA
>CAUYPK010138731.1:0-17705 GCA_963574355.1 Loris lydekkerianus
AAAAAAAAAACAAAAACCTCGGAAACTGTTTCAATTATCCCAATATTTTTTTTTTTTGTTTTTGTTATTTTGCCATGTAACTCTACCCAAGGAAATCGGTGGTTTCTTTTTAAAAAAAAAAAAAAAAAAAAAAAAAAAAAAAAAAAAATTATCAATTGTATTCAATCTTGAACCTAAGTAGATATCTTTTGCATATTCTGTAATAAGAAGGGACGTACACAAAGAAAATTTAGATAAACTATGGTTATTCAGACTTGGATATTTGGAGGGCATTTTCTTGAAAAAGCAGTGAGTGCAACCTTTAATTTTGCCAATGTCAAAATTCAAGTTTTCAAGTGGAAATTAGAATTTGGGAAAACTTGTATCTATCTTTGTAAGCCTGATATTGTCCCAAGATGTAAAGACTTCTCCCCAGAAGAGTGGTGATATTAACGAGCATGATAGTTTTTAGTATTTTATAATGAAGCATGTTAACTTTAGGAAGAGCTGGAAATACCAGTGAACCCATTTCCCAACGACCAATGTATGAAGTTACGGAACTATCCACGGGCAAAAGATCTATTCAAAGTATAGGACAGCCCAAGGCATCTCGATGTGACTAAGAAACAAAAACCCCACTGCTGTGGAGTTAAATTTCACGTTGCAACAAACCTTTAAGAAACCACTACTTGATTCTAGCACTCTAGGAGGCCCAGGCGGGTGGATTGCCTAAGCTCTCAAGTATGAGACCAGCCTGAGCCAGAGCAAGACCTCATCTCTAAAAATTAAATTTCTTTTTTTTTCTATTTTTAGTAGAGACAGGGGTCTCTCTCTTGATCAGGCTGGTCTTGAACTCCTAAACTTAAACAATCCACTCCCCTAGGCATCCCTGAGTGCTAGGATTACAGGCATAAACCACCGTGCCCAGCCCAAGAATTAAATTTCTTGGGATTATCTATGGGGGAAGGAGAGAGAAGGATTGGGAGGAAAAAGAAGCTAAAGCTCTCTGGATGTACTTTATAGATTTGACTTTGGAATACTGTGCTTATTTTTACATAATTGTCAAAAAATCAAATTTTCAAAAAATAATCCCTCCAAGTTAAAATTAAAGTAAAGCAAACATATCGAAATGATCATCCTCAGTTGGTGGCATAACAAGGAACCCAGAGGACTAATTTTGGTGACCCTCACAGTGACCCGACTGTACGTTGCATTAGGAGAGGCACTAAGCACAAAAAGACAAAACAAAGTTAAATGCTCTTTGAACTATTTTCAGTAATCATCTGTTGATAGCAGGGCTCATACTGTTAATCTGAAACTGGTAAATGTGCATTGTGGGTTTAAAGCAAACAAGTAACTGCGTGCCACTATGACTTCGATCATCCCTGGAATCTCTGTGAACTAGGTTTCTTAGCATGGGAAAAAGGAGACATACAGAGTTAAGGAGAAAAGCCTGTAGTCATGAATTTGAATAAAAAACATCAGCATAACTCATGATGAATTTTATATCTAAAAAGCAACTCATGGCCAGGCGAGGTGATTCATGCATGTAATCCTAGCACTCTAGGAGGCTGAGGCCTAGGTGGATTGCCAGAGCCAACAAGTTCGAGACCAGCCTGAGCCAGAGCAAGACCTTGTCTCTAAAAATAGCTTGGTATTGTGGAGGGTACCTGTAGTCCCAGCCAGCTACTTGAGAGGCTGAGGCAAGGGAATTGCTTGAGCCCAAGACTCTGAAGTTGCTGTGAGCTGTGATGCTATGGCACTCAACCAAGGGTGACAATGTGAGACTCTGTCTCAAAAAAATAAATAAATAAAAATAAAAAGCAACTGATTTCCTAGCTGAGTGCACTGGACAGGCCTAGTAACACAGACCAACCCTTTGGGAGCAGTAAGTCCCCCAAAGCCCAGACTATGGCCTCAGAAGACCATTTTCCATAAAGAGGACATTGAAAATGTGAACACTGACTAGAGAAGTAATGATTTCAGGAATGATTAATTTTTGGTAGGGAACAACATGTGTTTTATGATTTTTAAAAAAAGAACAGTCAGAGGCTGGGCACAGTCGCTCATGCCTGTAATCCCAGCACTCTGGGAGGCTGAGGCAGGCCGATCAGACCAGCCTGAGCTAGAGTGAGACTCCTGACTCTAAAAAATAGCAGGGCATTGTGGCAGGCACCTGTAATCCCAGCTACTCAGGAGGCTGAGTCAAGAGAATCTCTTGAGCCTGGAGTCTGAGGTTGCTGTGAGCTATGACACTACAGCACTCTAGAGGGAGACAAAGTGAGACTCTGTCTCAAAAAAATAATAAAAATAATAAAAAGAAATAAAGAGATGTCTGGGATTTGCAGGGAGTTGGGAGTGAGGTCTGGGTGAAGTTCCTGACAGTGTTGTTGCTGTGTCACAGCCATAGATTTCACTGTACTTTTCTGCCTAATTTGTGTATGTCTGAAATTTTGCATGGTAGAATTTGAAGCATTAGCTACTAATGAAATTCTGGACTTCATCTAATCCTTTACTCCAGCAAATGTTTGTTTTCCAGTTTGTGAGCTGACATTCTAGAAAGGAATGATAAATAAAGGAGGCGGGGAGAAGTAGACACGGGATTAGTAGTAGTGGTGGTTTTAACAGAGGTATCCTCTAGAAACATATCCTGATTTTAACAACAAGCTGTGACTTGACTGGTCTCATGCAAAGAAACTCCCATTTCTCCATGACAATAGCTCTCACTTTTGGATGGTAGATACCAGGTGCTGGGGGCTTTGTGCACGTAACTGTTACATCCTCAGCAACTCTTTATCATCAACATCCTCATTTTATTTTTTTAATTGTTTTTTTTATTAAATCATAACTTTGTACATTGATGCATTTATGTGGTTCAGGGTACTATGTATCCTTCATTTTAAACACGAGGACTGTGGTTTAGAAAGGTTAACCAACTTGCTCAAGTTCCAGTTGCCCTGGAGGGTGGCAGGATCAGGATCTGAAATCTGGCCTACCTAGTGACAACCCTGACGCTAGAGTCCAATCTGTCACCTCCTACGGAATTCCAGTCACCCATACAAAAGACATGAGCAGGGTTGAAAGCAACTCTCTGCATCTTGTCTGCCAGAATTTTTAAAAAGCTGCAAATGAGCTTTAGAACATGGGCACTTTGGAGAGAAGTAGCAGCTGCGGCAACGCACTCGTGCAGAGGTGGTGTGACTGTCAGGTCTGAGTGATGCATGCCATCGGGCTGAGCCTGTGGCTTCCTTTGTTCTGTGAAGTTCCTGGGTACCTCCTGAGGGTTCAGGTGGGCCACATGAGGGAATAGGCCCCCACTGGTGCAAGACTGAGAGTGTGGCAGCCAGCAGGAAGCGCGGTGTGAATAGAGCTCAGTGTTAGAACCCAGGAAATATGGAGCAAAGTTCGCAGGGCTCAGCAACATGCTTCCTCCCCGCAGCGTTGCACAATTAGACCTGAGTGGGCGCCTCTCAGGAGCAGAGTGTAATTAACACCGCTTTTTACTCAGACAACTAAACTCCCTGGAGAGGGAGAAAGGGGGCTGGAGGCTGTGCCACCTCCTAGTGCAGAGGTGGGGCCTGGCGGTGCTCCTGGAGCCCTGTGCACTCTGCCTGCCTGGCCCAGCTCGCAGGGCTCCTGTGGCCTCCTGTCCTGTCCAGCATCACCAATCCTGTCTCTCACCGGTGTAGCGGGTCTGCTCAGCCTCCCTGGCTCCTCTCCCTGCTTTGAGGCCAGCAGGACAACGGAGTCAGCCAGGGAAGAAGGAAGGGCTGAATAAACAGACTTGATGCAGGAAGGGTGCTCGGAAAGGCATTTTGAAAAGGAAGCCTGGAAACAGGTGGGGGTGGACTTGACTGTCAGCAGATGGACAGAACCAGAGGCAGGAGGGACTTGGGATATACAGCTTCAGAAACAGGCAGAGTATTACAGAAATCGGTGGGACTATGCTCTCCACCCTCTCAAACCCAAACATACGGACACTATGGAGCTTTTAAAGTCTTCTCATCCAGTTGCTTCTAGCCTAGTGCTCTTCCCCGTATTCCTACCTGGCATTTCTCTGTCCCCTACAGACCCTCTCACAATGCAATAGCTCTTAGTTTAATCAAATGGGGAGGAAGGCCCAAAAGAGCAGGGAACCCCTCAACAGCCCTGTTGTTAGTGACGGACAGCCGTGTGCAGTCACTGGCGAAGTGAGTGCAACAGTAACATCTTCCTGTCCTTTTCTACCTGTCTCCATCCATCCATCTTTCACAGACAGGGTCTCACTCTGCCACCGAGGCTGGAGTGCAGTGACATCATGACTCACTGCAGCTTCAGACTCCTGGGCTCGGTGATTCTCCCACAGCGCTGGGATTCCAGGTGCCTGCCACTGTTCGTGGCTAGCAGCCCCTTTCTAAAAGCTAAGGTGCATGGGAAGACCCCTTGTTTATACGGTTCATTTCAAGGAAGTCTTTTCCCATACACTGAAGGCAAATGCTGTTATCTACCTGCGGCCCATGGGCCATATGCTGATTTTGTGAGGACTTGCTTTCCTTATCTGCGGTATCAGATATCATGAAAAGTATGCACAGACCTTGTTTTGGTCATCAGCTTTTGTTAGTGTTTGTGTATTTACTATGTGGCCCAAGACAGTTCTTCTAATGTGCAGCAGGAAAGAAAAGGTTGAACACCCCTAGCACAAAGAGCCTCAGACTGCACCTGAGCCACACCATAAGGGGATGTCAGTGCCACCAGGGTGCGCCTGGGTGCTCCAAGGGCTCCAGCACCCTTCTGCCTGCCCTTTGCCTCGGATTGCTCACTCAGTCTCACCAGACCAAGTCCTAACTGGCAAACAGTTTCTTTCAACCTTAAAGGTCAAGGATGTTGAGTGCAGAGCAGAATGACACTATTTAAGGGTTCCAGGCACATTACCCGGCACATCAAGACAGGGAGCTGGCTTGACTTCCAGTTTGTCAGGGACATGATGTGTCTAAAGAAGAGATGGAAGCATTGGCAGGAGGGTCCCACCACCGCCCCTCATGGTGGTGACTCTGGCACTTTGCACTCACACTTCTCCATCAGAAACGAAGTGAGCCAAGCCCCAGGAAGGCCCACCTGTCTCTCTGGAGACCTGCAGCCGCTGGCTGTTACAGAAGGCGCCGCGGCCCCGACGGCCCGAGTATAGCCGCTCCTCCATGCAGTGGTAAATCACTCCGAATTCAAGCTGCGGTGCAGAGGGGATAGGAAACAATGCGGTTCATTCCTTTGACATGGAGAAAACAGTGATTCAAAGATGATGGCTGGCCTAGGTACTAAGACTAACTAAGACTGATGATGGAACAGAAACTACCTTTCAAAAAGGAGCAGAAAAAAAAATCAGTGCCTACATTTAAAACTAGACCTGGACATGAAGTAAAGTTTTATTTTGTTAAATGACATTTTAAAATATATTAAGACTAATTATTTAGCTTTTAAATGATTAACATCATTCGCAATAGTAACCAAAAGTTATTTTAAAAGCTTAATTCTTTCTTAATTTTTCTGAGGGGGGGGGGAACAGAGTCTTACTTTGTCACCCTTAGTAGAATTCCGTAGCATCATAGCTCACGGTAACCTCAAACTTTCAGGCTTCAGCAAGAATTTGCCTCTTGACTCACCCTCTGGAGAAGCTGGGACTACAGACATATACTACTATGCTGAGCTAGTTTTTCTTTTTTAGCTCTTGCTCAGGCTGGTCTCAAACTCCTGAGCTCAGGCAATCTACCTGCCTCGGCCTCCCAGGGTCCTAGGAGTATAGGTGTGAGCCACCAAGCCCAGTCAAAAAGCTTAATTCTTTAGAAAGCTCTTTTTTACTGGAAAAACAAGGTTATCTGTGACTCTAACCAAACCTGGAAAGACATCTCCAAAATTGCTGATGTATAAAGAGTGAGGAACCCATCGGTAAAGTCAACAAAATCACAGAAACCCAAGGACAGCCCTGGGAAAAGGGAAATGACCCAATAAGGGTATGGGACTCATCCTGAGTGGCAGAGCACTGAGCGTCAGCCTCACTGCTGTAACCAGGTGACAGTGTCAGGTGACATCTTCCCAAGCAGAAATGGCAGAATGAAGGGGTCAGAGTGAAAATGATGCAAGAGCATGCCCTCATGTCTTCATTACCTTTTCTCTCTGCTTTCCCCTGCTCTGGATGAGCAGGCGTGCTGGTTTGGGGGTTAGCCCAGTATCCAGTTCTCTGGAAAATGAAATACTCAGGCCAGATGCCATGGGAAAGCCTTGGCCGGCCCTGGGCTGAGCTGCCCTGATAGACGCCCCAGCCTATAGAAAAGGGATTGATTTCTGGGAGAGGGGCATCATCCAGGCAACTCTTACAGTTTTCTAGCCTCTGAGGGGCCCCAGAATTCGGGGGCTGCCCTGGTCCCACACCTGGGAGGGAGGAGAGCACTTCCCTGCTGAGTTGCTGGGAACATGGAACTGATACAGCACACCTCAGATGGGCCAGGACCGGCCAGCCCTCCCCTGTCAGTGGGGAGACCTTAGTCACAAACAGCAATGGAGCCATAAGGTACAGCTCAGCCTCTCACACCCACAGGGTTTCACGCATGTAGCAGAGAAACAAGCTAGCTATTAGCCCTTACCCGGATCTCAGTATTAAAATTCTTACTTGTCTTCAACTTGGGTGCTCTGAGACGGTGCAAACTTCTCTCAGTCCCCACGCCAGGGGGTGGTCTACACTGAGACAGGATCGAAAGGAACAAACACTACCTGAAGGAGGGCATTTGGGGGAGCACCTGCTTGTGGCCCCACTTAGCTGAAGCTGTTCTAACTACAAAGAAGTGGAGGCTCTTCCAAGTGTTACTGCTCGACGTGGTGAATGGAATCCAAACTCAGCCCCACGCCTTCCATGCAGGCCCTGACCAGGAGTTCAGGAGGTCTGTGAGAACCTTAAAAGAGCCTCATTCTCATACTGACAGCCAGAGGAAGACAGAGAACTCATTTGGAATTAAAAATGTTCTCCAAAAATAGGAGTTCCTCTTTGTTTATGACTAGATCACACGCTCTAGGGGTCAGCTGGAGACTGACCTGGACTGAGACTAACTTGGAACTTCAGCTTCCACAGCAGTGTCATGAGAAGGCTGAGCAGAGGCCAGGGGCAGCCACCAGCAGGGGTGAGGGCTGGCAGTGGAAATGCACACCTACACACCCCAAAACCAGTTTGTGCTTCCTTACTTCAAGATTTGGGAACCAGACTTCGATCTCCCAGTCATGGTAGGACAGAAAGCTAAAGAGGCAGGGGCTGAATGGGAAGAAAGGACGAGGGCCGGGGAGAGACTGGGCCGCACCGCCTACCTCTTGGTGAACAGCAAAGCCGATGCTGACTGCCACAGTGGGGAACCTGCAAAGGGAGACAGAACTCTGTGCATCGAGCAGGAGGTGGCCTCATGAGCCCCGCGGGAACACAAGTGTCTTCCTACACCCTGGTGGGCTCATTTTAAAAAACTACTTCCCAGAGCTTTACTGCCTGCTTCCAACACAGACCTAGCTGACCATGTAGTAAGACAGTTAACCTTGAAAGTCATGTGAGACTGATGTAATCCAACGCTGACCCTGTGACACCCAATCTGGACTTGAGTATTCATCCTGGTTCTCAAGAGATTCAAAGGGACAACAGAATCCTCCAAAAGGTCAGGCCCTGTCCCAGGTGGGGCCTGGGAGTTGCCACAGCCCCCTACAGGGACGGTTCTCTGCTATAGGCCACTTGTGGCAACACCAGCACCATGTGTGTGTCCTGCTCAGCTTTATGATGACCTTCCTTTATGTAAAGGTCATCAGAGGTCACAGACAGCAGGAATATGGCCAGGCTGGGCACTACAGGCATACAGGAAAAACTAGGAACCAGCACATAAGACCCAACCCAGGTGGCCCTGAGGGCAGCTGGCAACACCCGGGAGCCCTTTCTCCTTCCTTCCCTTCACCTGGGCTCCAGCACTGTCCTGAGTCACAGAGTCTGTTTTGAAGTTGTCACTCTCTCCAAGCAGCCTGCCAGGCCCCACGTCCCCCAAGGGCCGCAGAGAGGGGGATATTGGAAACTGGCTCTGCTACCATGGGAGGACCCTCAGATGGACATGTGGCCTTTTCTGTGAGCAGGGTGCAGTGACAAGCAGGACAGGGTGATGGGTGCTGCCCTTGGGACACTCACCTGGGGGGACCCCAGGGAGGGGTCATGCTTCAGTTGAAATGACAACCTGGTGGCATCAGGTAGCACTACTGATTGCCTCAGAAGGGTCACCTCAGAAGGGTCAGACTGCCACAGGGGCCTGACCTTTTTGGAGGATTCTGCTGTCCCTTTGAGTCTCCTGACTCATCAGGATGAGTCCTTTCTCAAGGTGTCCCTCACCTATAAAAAGGCTATACTAACATAGTACTCAGAATTGCTTTACGTATAAACATAGCATTAGAGAAAAAACAAAGGATAAGAAGGAGGAACCCCACTGCCTGGTTCTGCTCAAATGTCCCCTCAGTACAACCTGTGGGCTGGCAGTGGTGGCCTGTGGCCATTAACCTGTGAGAACCATGAGCCTTGGACCACCTGATTCCACAGGTGGGGCCTGGCAGGCTGATTCCCACAGAATGGGAATCTCTGCAAGGCTCCTGGCACACTCGAGTTAGAGGATCATCCCCCATTCCACAGACATTCCATGTCCTGAGCCCTCAGTCACCTGTGCATGGCCCTGGACAGGCACCTGCAGGCCCAGCACCTGCCCGGACATCAGGGAGGGCCTGTGGTCATGTCCTTGTCTCCTCCCTTCCTTGGTGCCTTCCCAGCGCTTAGCTCTGTTCCCTATACCTAGGCCTATCTGGCTTCACCAAACCTCCTCCAAGATTAGCTCCCATGGACACACAAAGGTGGCTCTTGGATCTCACCTGTCCGTGTTACTCTCTACCTTGGGGTCTGTCACTGCTCATCCGCACAGGCTCCAGAGTCTAACCCTGCCTGCTTCTCCAAGGGACTCCCTAAGGTGGTCCTTCTTAAACGTAACCCAACATACAACATAA
Source organism: Loris lydekkerianus (assembly GCA_963574355.1). Lineage (NCBI taxonomy): Eukaryota > Metazoa > Chordata > Mammalia > Primates > Lorisidae > Loris > Loris lydekkerianus. The sequence continues at coordinate 9,013 of CAUYPK010138731.1, forward strand.
GAAAATAATTTTTAGACAAGTACACACTCTGAGAGCCTCGCACAAATGAAAAGCCTCATTTTAGACATATCAAGATGTAATCACGTTTTTAGTAAGACTATAAACCAACTATAAGTTTGTTTATATACTCTTGCCTTAAAAAATGCTGCTTTTGAAAGATGAAAACTTATAGAGGACATGTCACATCCTGCAATGGATGAAAACTTACAGAGGAACTGTCACGCTCTGTAATGGAGGTGCTCCCTGCTACTGCTTACCTGTGCACAAAGTTGCAGGTGCCATCAATGGGGTCGATGATCCAGGTGGGGCTGTGGGTGAGCTCACACTTGGCCCCGGAGGCTGTGGCCTCTTCTGCGATGAACCTGTGGTGGAGGAGCCCAGGCTGAGGGAACAAGCAAAGAACAGTATACCTGACAGCACCCCCCGTCCCCCTCTGGGAAAGGAGGCACTGTTAGCAGATCTCACTAAGGCAATGTATCTGGGGAAGACACCTGCTTGTTCATCTGCCCTCAGGCTACTTGAGTAGTGGGGTATAGAAAGCCTCATCCTCGGGTTCCAGAAGAGCACCAGGGAATGTGAGCAGTACAGGCAGAGAGGAGTGAGGGCACCTGTTGGGAGGAGTTAGGCCGAGAGACCCCAAGTGTAGTGTAGTGAGAGTGGGCCCAGGACTCCTCTTTGTCCCTTCTCCAGGCAGTGCTGGGACCTGGGCACTGAAGGGTTAAATGTCACCTGCAGCTGATGCCTCCCAGGTCTCTTCCCAGAACTGCAAATACAGGTGACAGCAGCCCCTCCCACTCCTGGTCTCCTGACTAGAATCCAGGCAGCGTCAGGGGAAGGAGTGGGGCTAGCACACGTCCTGCTTATGGAGTCCTGCTTACGGAGTCCTCCCTGCTGCCCATGGCCTCCCTGACACACTGCTCTTTGGGGAATGCTCACATGGCCCCTTCTTTGTAAGAAGACCTCTGCAGGCTTCGGCCCGTAGCTCAGTGGCTACAGTGCCGGCTACATACACCGAGGCTGGCAGATTTGAATCCAGCCCGGACCTGCCAAAAAACGACAACTATAACAACAACAACAACAAAATTAGCCAGGCATTGTGGCAGCTACTTGGGAGGCTGAGGCAAGAGAATTGCTTAAGCCCATGAGTTCAAGATTGCTGTGAGTTGTGACGCCATGGCACTCTACCTAGTGAGACTCTGTCTCAAAAAAAAAAAGAAGAAGCCCTCTACAAACACATCCCCAACCCATCCTCATCTGAGCATGCCACCTATCCCATGAGGAACAGTCCTTGTTGGGTGACCAAGACAACCACCATCTCAAGACTGACCTGTGCAGAAGAGAACTCCTGGTGTCCTCCACCTGGCCCTGCCTCAGCCGATGGCATCACCAAGCACCCCACTGCTCAGGACAACACCTGGGCAAGTGACTCTCCCCATGGTCAGAGGTGTGCTACAAGGGACCCTCCCTGTGGTCAGAGGTGTGCTGCAGCCTGCCCTCTGCAGCTCACCCCTGTGGGGCTGGCCCCTGCTCACCCTCCCAAGGAAGCCCTTGGGGGGGTCAAAGAAAACTACAGCTAGAGCACAGAGGCTGGGGCTCAGCACCGGAGAGTGCCTCGTACATGTCCTGCCCTGGACCCTGAGGGCATGGCCCAGGGCAGGCACTGAGCAAAGGCCTGTTTTGCAAATGATGAATGTGATCTTGCTGAGAAGTTTCTCTGTCAGGTTCCTGTGCCGTGTTCACATGTGTGCTAGAGAAAAAGGAGGGCTGCAGAGAACACATTTTACTGGGAAGGAAAGATGGTAAAAAAAAAAAACCAAGAAATGCGTGTCCTCTGCTGGTGCTTGGTGCAACACCCATAATGTTCAGTGGATGCCTGGCCTCTCGCCTCAAGGCACTGCTGGAACCGCTGCTTTGCAAGCCCCTCTGGCCTGAGATTTGGCACTTGTGAGGAGATCAACAAGACTTTACCATGAATGGGAAACCTCTGCAACTGCTCTGCCCATTACAGTAGCCACTTGTCACATGTGGCTGTTTACATTTATATTAAGTAAAATGGGGCGAGGGGATGGGTAAATTCCTACCCAACAGGTCATGCACTTTCTGGGTGAACGGCACACTTATAACTTTGACCTGAAATATACAAAAGCAAACTATATAACCAAAATATGTGTGCCCCTATAATATTCTGGGAAAAATAGATATAACTGAGAACATAAAAAAAAATTAAAAATCAAATGAAATCAAGACTGGAGCTCCACGCTGGGCGTGGTGACTCATGCCCGTAATCCTAGCACTCTTGGGAGCCTGAGACAAGTGGATTGCCTGAGCTCAAAAGTTCAAGATCAGCCTGAGCTAGAGCAAGACTTTGTCTCTAAAAATATTCGGGTGTTGTGGTGGGCGCCTATAGTCCCAGCTACTTGGGAGGCTGAGGCAAAAGGATCACTTGAACCCAAGAGTCAGGTTGCTGTGAGCTGTGACGCCACGGCACTCTAGCAAGGATGACAAAGTGAGACTGTCTCAACAATGACAAAAAAGACTGGAGCTACTGAGTCTCACTACACCACCTTCAAGAGCATCTCAGTTCCATGTGATGAGTGGGCGCCTGGGGGCAGTGCAGATGCAGGGCTGCAGGGTGCTGGGATGCTCTGGCAGGTGCTCCCTGGCACTTGGCATACAAAGGAGCTGCCACGTGCCACCCTGTCCCCACCCCACTGGGACTGTCCTTCCTTTCCACCTTGTGGGCCTGCGTTCTGTACTCTCACAGCCCCTTGGTCCCTTAGATAAATGAGTTGGAGACACTCCATCTCCTGGGCTATGTGGTCTGTGCTCTGTACTCTCACAGCCCCTCGGTCCCTTACCTAAATGAGTTGGAGACACTCCATCTCCTGGGCTATGTGGTCTGTGCTCTGCACTCTCATAGCCCCTCAGTCCCTTAGATAAATGAGCTGGAGACACACCCAAGGGTGTCTTTTGTGGCTCTGTGATTTTCCTCCCCGAATGACTTGCAATTATGTTTTTAAAGAAAAAGGCCCACACCCTAAAAACACACACATACAAGGAGTAGGTTTCAAAGCTTGAAGTGGGCGCAAAGCTGACAAGGCAGTGCAAAGATAAGATTCAATACAGAAGGGCCTAAAAAAAGAGTCATGTGCAACGGCGAGTGCCCAGGAAGCCAGAAGGAATGTAGATTCTTTTCCTTTTCAATCTGATTTCAAGTGAGAAACTGGAGGGCAGCTCTAGGGAGGAGGAGGGAGCCTGAGTCTGCAGGCATTAGCACCAGGTCATCCCCCACCCCACCTGAGTGGCACTCAGGCCACCCACCCAGAACACCAAGAGGCTTTTCAGGATGCTCAGGACTGCAAGCTGTCTGTCTATCTGCCAGATGTGTGGGACACTGTCTGTGGGTCGCTGAGCAGTGTGTCTTTGTGGTAATACCATAATGCTCCTATCTAACAAGCTCTACACGCTCAGGCTCCTGGGCTCAGCAAGGAGGCCTCCCACTAGGCCTCCCAGAGTGCATGAGCCACTGAACTGGCATACATAATATACGTATATATTATGTATATATATATTATACACATTATACATTATATATATATTTTTATTTTTTATTTATTTATTTTTTTTTGATCAGAGTCTCACTCTATCACCTTGGGTAGAGTGCTGTGGCATCACAGCTCACAGCAACCTCAAACACTTAGGTTTGAGTGGTCCTCTTGCCTTGGCCTCCTGAGTAGATTATAGGCACTTGTCAGAACACCCCGGCTATTTTTAGAGATGGGGTTTAGCTCTTGTTCAGGCTGATCTCCATGACATTCTTTTTAAAGCTTTATTTTAGTTTTAAAATTTCAGATTAATGTGAGTGTGCACATGATTAGGTTAAAACATTTGGGCTAGTTAGGTAAGGTTCCTGTTGTAGTTGCATCCCACACCTAAGAGGTATGTCATACACCCTTACGTCGTGCCCATTAGGTGGGAGCTCACCAATCCCTTTCCTTCCTCTCCTCTCCCCCCCAACTTGAATTGAATTTTTCTCTTATGTGGGTGTGTATTAATTTGTCTACTGACTTCATATTAGTATTGAGTACTTCGGATACCTGCTTTTCCATCATTGTCATAATTTGCTGAGGATAAGGTATTTCATTCCATCCAGGTTTGCAAGACATTTTGGATGGGAATAACTCAATTCAGCCCACACTGAATGCTGGGCTTTTCAGCAGTTGAGGTTGGGTTTTCTTCCTCTTTGCCCACCTTTGTGCCCTCCACTCATTAGCCCACTTGCCTGCCTGAAAGATGGAAAAGCACCCTCAGGCCCACCTGGCCTCACACCTCTGAAGGCAGCAGAGACACAGATCACGTCTGGTCTTCTGGGGCACCAAAAATATTTCCCTGGCATATGAGGAAGGCCGTGCAATTTTCATTTACTTAAACCTGATGTCCTTCATGTAGGAAGCTGATACCCACAAAATGGGAGAGAACATTCTACAGCAGGGGAGCAGGTACTATCCACCCTGCACCCATCACCCAGATAGTGGTCAGTGTGGGATAATTGAGGCCTTTGTACAATCCATCTTCTGAACATCTACATAAATCCACAACACAAATACAGAAGAACAATGCACATGACTAAATTTAGGGAGCAAAAAGAACATTTCATTAGCCTGACAGGAAAAAGGAAAATAGCAACTAGGTTAAAGTTAAAAGTTTGGTAACAAGTTAGAATGATAGAATACATTCCACTGCCTAATTTAACCACTTTCCTTTTAAAAATAATAGCTGTGGGTGGCGCCTGTGGCTCAGGAGGTAGGGGGCAGGCCCCATATACTGAGGGTGGCAGGTTCAAACCCGGCCCCAGCCAGCTAAAACAGTAATGAGAATTGCAACAAAAAATAGCCGGGCATTGTGGTGGGCACCTGTAGTCCCAGCTACTTGGGAGGCTGAGGCAAGAGAATCGCTTAAGTCCAAGAGTTGGAGGTTGCTGTGAGCTGTAACGCCACGGCTCTCTACCAATGGCGACAAACTGAGACTCTGTCTCAAAAAAAATAAAAAATAAATAAAAATAATAGTTGTAATAAACCCTCCTTGTAAGTTTTGTTCATTTTCTTCTGTGTTTCTTTTTTTCTTTTTTTGGAGACAGGGTATTCTCCATGTTGCCCAGGCTGGTCTGAAACTCCTGGGCTCAAGCGATCCTCCTGCCTCGGCCTCCGGAGTTGCTGAGACTGCAGGTACATGCCACCGTATCTGGCCCTCCTTGTATTTTGACAGTCAAGTACCTCTAAGATTTTTTCTGGCTACTTAGTCTGTTTACTCTGTGACAAGGTCAGGGCCAGTCTACGAAGTGGTTGTCCCTGCCAGCTGTCCCTCGGGCTCCTGCCTGAAGGTGACACAAGATCCCAGCACAAAGCAACCGGAAGCCAATGTCCAGCTGGTGGTGGCCGGTAATGTGTTTACCATTTCAAGGACATTGTCTGGCATCTTGGGGGACTTGTGTACTGATAGCCCTCCTCTATGCAGGCATACTGCAGGGTGCCAGCTGGTGGTGGGGGTGTGTGTGAGTGTTCTGGCCCAGGCAGAGGCTGTTGTGCCCAGTTCTTTAAATGAGCAAACACAGCCAGCCTTTGACAAGGGGCCAGGATGTGCTGCAGAACATTTTCAGAGAAGCTACATAATATTTTCAGAGTAGCTACACTTGGATCTAACTCAAAATCACTACTGCAAACAGGCTGAGACACCCAACAAACCCCAAGACCCAGCCTGTAAACCCCAACCTTATTTTGCTGGCTTGCTTTTTGTCATCACCACAGCATGTTTGGAGTCAGATGCTGGGGCCTTTAGGGAGAACCTTAATCAGGTCCTTCATTCACAGGGGAGGAATGTGAGGCCCAGAGAAGAGCTGCTAGGGACACAGGAAGCAGCAAGTCTAAACCTTAACTATTCTCAGATTTGGTCTATGCCTGTCTTCCAGGTCAGGAACCCAAACCTTTAGATTTCACAGATGCATAAAATAAAATGATAAAACCAGGGAGCATACATCACATTATTTTTTATTTTATCAAAATAAAACAGACCAAGTGGAATGGCTCATAACCTGTAATCCTAGCACTCTGGGAGGCTGAGAAGGGAGGATCCCTTGAGTTCAGGAGTTTAAGACTAGCCTGAGTAAAAACAAGATCCCATTTCTACTAAAAATAGAAAAACTAGCCAGGTGTGGTGATGCATACCTATAGTCTCAACTACTCAGGAGGCTAAGGCAGGAGAATCATTTGAGTCCAAGAGTCTGAGGTTGCTGTGAGCTATGATGCCACAGCACTCTACCCAGGGGACAGAGTGAGACTGTCTCAAAAAAAATCCAACAAAACAAAAAACCCTATAACAATTACAATCTATTTTGACAATTTCAGAAAAGACTAAAAATAAGGAAAGTCGAAAGCTCAGAATAAAAATCTTTTCAAAGAAAGGATGATAGGCAACTTTATATTAAACATACTACTTAGAGTTATATTTAAATACTTGGAAAACAGTAAAATTACATACATATCATTTTGTAGTATGTATGTAATTTTTTTCTCATTGCAAATTTATTAGTAAGTCCATGATCTAAAACGATTAAATGCCCAATAGTCTAGTACTTTATTTTTAACCTTGAAAAAGGGTTTTGTTGGTCTGAATTTGTGAGGCAAACTGAACAGGGGACAGGCCTGCTTTCACCTCAGCCCAGTGTTCACAATCAGAGCCAGGGATGGGGAACACGGGACCTGGGCTAACAGTGGGGCAGCTAAGTCCCTCCCTAACAGCCCCACCTACACTACCTCATGGACTGGTATTTGGGAACCAAGGCTCCTGATTACTGTTTCCTGGACAGGTGTCTGGATCCTCTCTTGGGGTCAGTTTCAGAGATGGAGGCCTGGTGTCAGTCCACTGGGGAAGCTCCCGGATGAGCCCAACACATGCCCTGCCTAAGGGGTTTTAGGTCATGGTCTTCCAAAGGGGCTTGGAGCCCTGTGGTCCCTGACCCCTAAGGCTGTAGGTGCAGGTGGAGATGCCTGGGCTCACCCACACACAGTCTGCTAACGCTTAACTGTGCACACAGCAATAAGCATCTAAGTTTACCTTTTACAAATGGAATTGACCCCACATATTTACACACAGCAGAGCCAAACCACTGGCACATGGTGCTAGCAGGTACAACAGGGATACATCTCAGAGTGCTGTTTGTGCAGTAACCCAATTAACGCACCAGAGCCCAGTGACTTCACTGTGCCTGACCTGGCCTTTACCAGACCCTGTGCAGATGAGCTACCCTCTGTTGTCACAGCCACACGGCCATGGCCACAGAACCCTCCAGACCAAAATATGCAATAAAGTAGCTTGAAATAGCTGGTTTGACTCTGCCATTTAAGTAAAATTAGGTTTAAAAAAGTTGTACAGCTTATAAATATTATACCAGATGCCAGAGCTACTGACTTCAAACCTAATAAGGAAATGGGAAATAAGAGAGCCTCAAACACAAAGGTTGTCAAAAATAAAACAAACTCAGCCCTCTAATAGAGAGCTCTCTCCAGAGAAGGAGCAGCAGGAAAAAAGGAGGTTAAAAGTTTTAACACTGGTTTATTCTTTCATTTTTATTTTCAATTTTGGGGAAAAACCTACTGAGCCTGCCGTGTGCCGCCCCTGAGGGAGATCCCCTCTGTATTGCTGGACTCCTGAGTCCATGGAAACCCAAACTGTCAGCTACAATAGTTTATGCCCAGAGATCCAATAACTGGTATCCAGTTTTAGGAATCCAACAATTTAAGAGAGTCTACACAAGGAAGAAAAGAGACCCCTTGCGTCCAAGGTACTTGTTTTGAAGATGTGTTCTTTAGAACTCTGGGAGGGAGAGAGAAGGGGCCTCAGAGCCCCCCAGAGCAAAAGAGGATGTCTTAATCTGGATCTATGGCTCCCTTGGAACTATATGCAAAATGATGTGTAAATATTTTAATTTTTCTGAGGAAAAGATCAAATTCTCCATAGGGTGACACCACAAAGATTAAGAATTTCTGCTTTAAAGAAGAAAACAGATAAACTGTGGCAGGAGTTTAGTTTTCAAGTCCTTGTCCAGTGAATCGCTCTCGGCTAAGAATGGTTCGTTATTCTTGGCTTCTCCCTTTCGAACATGGTGCGGACTAAAGCAGACAGCGTCCCAGGCACCTACAGAAAAGTGGTGGCTTCTCGAGCCCCCAGGAAGGTGCTTGGTTCCTCCACTTTTGCCACTAATTCTGCGTCACCTTTGTCAAGGAAAGCTGAAAATAAGTATGCAGGAGGAAATCCAGTTTGTGTGCGCCCAACTCCCAAGTGGCAAAAAGGAATTGGAGGATTCTTCAGGCTGTCCTCTAAAGATTCTGGAAAAGAGAATCGGATTCCTGAAGAGGCAGGAAGCAGTGGTTTAGGAAAAGCAAAGAGAAAAGCATATCCTTTGCAACCTGATCACACAGATGAAAAAAAAGAATAGAACTCTTTACTCTGGCCTTCTACAATGTAAATTTACATAAATGTGTTTGTTCCAATTACCTTTGTTGAATAAGCATTTAATTTAAAAAATGCGGCTTAAATTTAGCTGTTCAAAAAGTCTTTATGAATTTGGAGAATTTGTAATATTAATTATGGTTACTTAGCTTAATATCCAATATAATGCAGTATTTGGTTTCTTTTAC
>CAUYPK010138735.1:0-10888 GCA_963574355.1 Loris lydekkerianus
TTCTCTTGCCTCAGCCTCCCAAATAGCTGGGACTACAGGCACCCACCACAATGCCTGGCTTATTTTTAGAGATGGAGTCTACTCTTGCTCAGGCTGGTCTCAAACTCCTGAGCTCAGACAATCCACCCTCCTTGGCCTCCCAGAGTGCTAGGATTTCAAGTGGGATCCACCGTGCTGGGCACGTGTCCCACATCTTTCACGGCTTTCAGATGCCTTGCCAAGCAGTAGAATGCTGTGCAGATTATGTGTGAACTATGGTTAACAGAAAAACACAGTTCAATTGTCTAGAGATGTTTCTGTGTATAAATGGAGGGGATTGTATTTCAGAACTTTACTAATAGTTGTGTGTCATTTTGGAAAATCATATCATGAAGGCAAAGCTCCCCACAGTAATGGAATTGCTGAAACAATACACCTGTACACCTGTAACCTGTCTACACTACACCTACACCTGTACACCTGTAACAGGTCCACATTGCACCTACACCTGTATATCTGTAACCGTCCACACTGCACCTACACCTGTACACCTGTAACTGTCCACACTGCACCTACACCTGTACACCTGTAACAGGTCCACACTGCACCTACACCTGTACACCTATAACCGTTCCACACTGCACCTACACCTGTATACCTATAACCGTTCCACACTGCACCTACACCTGTACACCTGTAACCGGTCCACACTGCACCTATACCTGTACACCTGTAACTGTCCACACTGCACCTACACCTGTACACCTGTAACAGGTCCACACTGCACCTACACCTGTACACCTATAACAGGTCCACACTGCACCTACACCTGTATACCTATAACCGTTCCACACTGCACCTATACCTGTACACCTGTAACCGTTCCACACTGCACCTACACCTGTACACCTGTAACCGTTCCACACTGCACCTACACCTGTACACCTGTAACAGGTCCACACTGCACCTACACCTATACAGCTGTAAAAGGTCCACACTGCAGCTCCACCTGTATACCTGTAACCGGTCCATACTGCACCTACACCTGTATACCTGTAACAGGTCCACACTGCACCTACACCTGTATACCTGTAACAGGTCCACACTGCACCTACACCTGTACACCTGTAACAGGTTCACACTGCACCTACACCTGTACACCTGTAAAAGGTCCACACTGCACCTACACCCGTAACTGTTTCACACTGTACCTCCACCTGTACACCTGTAATAGGTCCACATTGCACCTACACCTGTACAGCTGTAATAGGTCCACACTGCAGCTACACTTGTATACCTGTAACAGGTCCACACTGCACCTACACCTGTAACCGTCCACACTGCAGCAGTTGTGTTCATGATGATTCTACAGTATCAGTGCAAGTATCTCATCTCCTTCTATTATGTGTAATCATGCTGAGACTTTTACATGTGGGAACACATATTCTTATAAATTAGGTAATTTTTATTTTATATACCCGTTAGAGAATTGTATTGATTTTTTACAAAAATGTTATTTTGTTGAAAACAGGTTTTATTCTGTTTTATTTCAGGATAATAAAGGGGATGTAACCAAATATTTGCTATAAAAGTGGGTATTTTATTTCTGGTAGAGTTAAAGAGAAGGATCTCATGCTAATCTCTCAACCAGTGAGTTGAATCCTCTCTGCAGCAAGTCTAGTAACCAGTTGTCCAGCTCTGCGTGAATATCTCCAGGGCAGGGCTCTGCCTCTCCAAATCACCTGTTCCATCATCAGGAGTCTGGCTGTTCAAAAGACTGTGACAAGGAGCTGACTTGTCACAGAGTATCTCCCACCTCAGACTTCTTGGTCATGTCCTCTGAGGCTACATAGAAAGTGTAGATTCTTCTATGTGAGGGCTCCCCGATATTTGTGGATGACCATAAACCCCATGCACTCCCCTCACCCACCACCACTGCCTTCTCTTGTGGCCAACCCAGGCATTTGTACAAAGCATGAGGGCTTCAGACAGACTAGTAAGCTCATTTCCACTTAGTGGATGTTTTATAGACTATTGACTGACCTATACCATTCACTGTGCTCAGCTCTGGAGACGCAAATGATTTAGAAGCAGCCATTGTCCCTGGGAGCTCAGCCAGCAGTGAAACAGTCCCATAAAACAGAGGATGAAACACTTATTCGTCTTGCTTCCCTCCCAAGGCCCTTCTAAAGTTAAAGCAAGAAAAAAACAAAAAACAAGCAATGAGGAAGAGAGGCCATCAGCAGATGAGAAGCTTCCACCAAAATGTAGAAGACTAAGAGCAGGGGGCGGCAGAGGCAGGGGATGACCCTGGCTGTGCACAAAAGAGGAGGAAGCGGCTGGGCACAGTGGCTCATGCCTGTAATCCTAGCACTCTGGGAGGCTTAGGCAGGTGGATCCCTTGAGCTCAGGAGTTTGAGACCAGCCTGAGCAAGAGCTTGACCCCGGCTCTACTAAAGATAGAAAAAACTAGCCAGGTGTTGTGGCAGGCGCCTGTAATCACAGCTACTTGGGAGGCTGAGGCAGGAGGATCGCTTGAACCCAGGAGTTTGAGATTGCTGTGAGCTATAATGCCATGCCATTCTATCCAGGGCCATGGAGTGAGACTTTTGTCTCAAAAAAAAAAAAAAAAAAAAAAAAAAAAGACAGAGGAAGAAGCATTAGCTTAGAGTGCTCAAAGAAGCAGGCATGGGAAAGAGAAGCTTATTTGCCCCTGGAGAGCCCCTGAGAAGGGGTCTACGAGGAGCTAGGTGTGGCAGAAGGAAGAAATGGGATCTGGTACTAGAAAGCCCACTTGTTTAACAGTCAACTCCTACAGCAGAGAAAATATTGTTAGGAAGGCCTGCACTCTGCGATCCGTAGACTGGAAGTTCCTTCTCAAGAATGTTGAGTGGTCCCAGAGAACAGGCACATGAGGATCCCAGTGACCAGGCTCTCACTGAGACCCCCCAAACCAAGCTCAGCTATTAAGCAAACCCCATTCACCTACATCCTAAATGATCAGTGCTTTATTCTTTCTTTCATTTTTTTTTTTTCTTCTTTGAGACAGAGTCTCACTCTGTCACCCTGTGCGTTGATGTCAAAGCTCACAGTAACCTCAAACTCCTGGACTCAAGTGATCCTCTTACCTCAGCCTCCTGAATAGCTGGGATTACAGGCTTGTGCCTCCACACCCAGCTAGTTTTTTCTATTTTTATTAAGGTCGGCGCAGGGCATGGATGGGGGGGCCAGCAGGGTGTCTTGCTCTTACTCAGGCTGGTCTTGAACTTCTGAGTTCAAGTAATCCACCACCTCAGTCTCTCAGAATGCTAGGATTACAGGTATGAGCCAACATGCTTTATTCTTAAATGTGTGAGTAGATAAAGCCAAAGTTATTCCACCCTGAAGAGAGTCCAATATGATTGAGATGGAGGGAAACAGAAAAAGACTCTGAGGAAATGGAAATAACATAAGGAATAAAAAAGAACAAACTTCAAAGAAAAGAAAGTGCTTGTGGAAATTAAAACACTTTAAAAATGTCTACCAGAATAAAACATTCAGTAGAATTGAAGATAAAGTTAAGGAACCCTCCCAGAAAGTAGATAGAAATTCCGTAGACTTGGAAGGTGAAGTTGAGTAAATCTTGGAGAAAGCAGAGTTACAAGATGGAAGGAAAAGATAATAGAACTAAAAAGACAATCAATTTGATAGGTTCATATTAGACTCACAGGAATTCCAGAAAGAGAGAACAAAGAAAATTGAGGGGAGGAAATGATCAAATAAATAACACAGGAACATTTTCAACCTGAAGTTTAGAGGTCTTTAAAAAGTCCACTGAGCCTACCCTTTGTCTTTCACAAAGAATGAAAATAGATCCACAACAACGTATGTCAACCTAAAATCTCAGTACACCAGAAACAGCAAGAATAACCAAAACACTTCCAGGGGGAAAATGAAAACTCCCAATGAATCTCACAATGGCATGAGAATTCTTTTATTTATTTTTATTTTTTTGAGACAGAGTCTCACTGTGTCACCCGGGTAGAGTGCTGTGGCGTCACAGCTCACAGCAACCTTGAACTCTTACCTTGAACTCTTGGGCTTAACTGATTCTCTTGCCTCAGCCTCCCACGTAGCTGGGACTATAGGCACCCACCACAATCCCCAGCGTCATGAGGATTCTTAATGGCAGCACCAGACCCTGAAATATAGAGTAACTTGGCCTTCAAAACTTGGAAAGAAAGTAATTTCCACCCAGATTCAACACCCAGACAAATTATCATCAAGCATGAGGGTAGAATAAAGATATTTTTTAGATAGGTAAGGACTCAGCACCCTAGTTATGGCAGTTATTCATAATGTATTCCAGCAAAATAAAGGAGTAAGCCAAGAAAGGCAGACAAAAAGTTCCAAAAACAATGGGTCCATTCTGGAAGGTGGCTGGATGAAGTCTAGGCTTATTGCTGGAATGAGTGCAGGGAGCTGTCTTTCAGCCTGGAGTCTGAGGATAGAAGGCTCATGGCAGGGGGTGTCCTGAAAAAAGGAAGACTCGATAAAGTACCCAGATGACAGAGCATTTGAAGAAAGCATATGGGGGTGTTGGAAAGTAAAAACAAACAAAAAAAAAAAAAAAAAAAAAAAAAAGAGGAAATCAGAAATCCCTGGAAAACAAAAAATCTGCACACACCAAGAAAATGTAATCCTTATGCCTTAGTTGAGTCTATATGACAATGGCTGTATAGTCACAGTAATGTAAACATTCAAAGAATGGGAGAGACAAGGAGTGGGGAGCATAATGGAACTCAGCCCTCATCTGAGAATGATGTATAAATTTGGTAAGTCAGGAAATAACTATATAAATAGCTATATAAGTAAAAACTTTTGTAGAGATACAAAAGTAAATATCAGAAGAAACAGCTGAAAGAATTAACAGTGGTTGACTCTAGGGAGTAGGAATAGGGATGGGAGAGATGGGCCTGCGTTGGGTTTTTGGGTTTTTTTTTTTGGTAGAATGGAGTCTCACTCTTGCTCAGGCTAGTCTTGAACTCCTGAACTCAAGCGATCCTCTAATCTCAGCCTCCCAGAGTGTTAGGATTACAGGCATGAGCCACCACACCTGGCCTACAGTTTTTCTTTTTAAAAACAGAAGTAATTTTTCTTTCTTCTTCTTCTTCTTTTTTTTTTTTTTTTATAGAGACAGAGTCTTACTTTATTGTGAGGGCCGTGGTGTCACACAGCTCACAGCAACCTCCAACTCCCAGGCCTAGGTGATTCTCCTGCCTCAGCCTCCCAAGTAGCTGGGACTACAGGCACCCGCCACAATGCCCAGCTATATTTTGCTGCAGCTTGGCCGGGGCCGGGCTTGAACCCGCCACTCTCAGTATATGGGGCCGGCGCCCCACTGACTGAGCCACAGACGCCACCCCTGGGTTGAGTTTTATTCATTTTCAGACTTTTGATAAAATTTGATTTTTTAAACCATGTGTTCATATTGGTTTGATAAACACATAAAAACCTCAAATCGAAATGTAATAAGTAGCAAGCAGCATGCTTTGAGAGAAGATGCAGTCCACAAGAGGCTGCGTGGTGGCTGAGACGACCAGCACAGCATTACAAGAAGGTTCCAGCATCCCCGGAGCAGAGCGTCCAGTAGGGGCTTCCAGGAAAGCAAGGACGGATGATGGGACCAGGCCACAGGAGCCCTGTAGATCGTCTCAGGGGCTTGGCCTTGATCCTGGTGGCAACAGAGAGCCATTTAGAGGTTATAAGATGGAAAACCGTGTGATTAAATTTGGGTTTTGGAAATATACTTTGACAGGAATAATTCTGGAAGCTGATCCTAAAAGGTCAGCAATGAAGAAGGAAAAATTCATTTAGGAGTTCACTGTAATGAACCAGGTAGGAGGAGATGTGAGGGTCTGATCCAAGACGATGGGTAGAGAATTGGAGGGGGCAAATTAAAGCAAATATTTAGGAGGTAAATAAGTGGCGAGATTTGATCGTTTGAATAGGCAGGATGAGGAAGTGGGAGGAGACTTGAACTGGGAGGAGCGGGCAGATGACATACAGTTCACTAAATAAGGTTTGGTGGCCAAAATGACTGGTTCAGTTTTGAATGTGCTGTGTTTGAGGTGCTTGTAGGAAGTACAGTGAGGATGGCTAGGAGACAGTTGAACATACAGATTGGACACTCTGGGGAAAGGCCAGTTCTGGAGCTATGATCCTGGAGCCATCAGCCTAGCGTAGGCAGCAGGGGCTATGGCCCAAAAAGCATCAAACAAGAAAATCAAGGGACCAAGGATGAAAATCTGGATTTTAGCATTTAAACAGCAAGCTAGTAACACTTTAGATAGGTTGAACAGTTTTTCCTATTTTCATGAGTCATTTTTATTTCCTCTTCTGTGAAATACCTATTTTGTGTTTTGATTATTTTTCTATTTCTACTTATTGTAAATTAAATCAATTATTGAGCTTAATGATAAAATGATAGAAAGATTCCCACTAGAGTAAGGAGCAGTTAGATGAATTATTAACTAAAGCAGTTAAATAAGAAAAAGAAATAAACCACCAAGTTAGAAAATAAGAAATAAATTTGTATCAATCATGTAAAATGAAATGATTGTATAACTTGAAAACCCAAGAGAATTAATGGGAAAAATTGCAAAGGGTAAGGATTCTATTAGATTGCTGATACAAAATTAACATGGTACATTAGTGGCATTCCAATATAAAAACAACAAGAATGCAATGGAAGAGAAAAACTGAGTGTAATAGCAATAAGCATGCAAGGTTTAAAACCATATGAAGGTTTTAAAACATTATTGCAGAAAAGAATAGAAGAACTCATGAAATAGAAATGAAAAACATGAAAAAAAATCCTGAATTGAAAAATGTTGATTTTATATATTACAAAGATGTTAATTTTTCTTAAATTATACTTTACACTTAAATACTTAGATAAGTTTTTTTTTTGTTTTTTTTTTTTTTTTTTATCCAGACAAGGTTATTCTCAAGTTTATTTGAAAAAATAAACATGGACAAATATCCAAGAAATTCTCTTTAAAAAGATTCATCAGGCTTGGCATGTGTAGCTCAGCAGCTAGGGTGCCAGGCACATACACTGGGGCTGGCAGGGTCAAACCCGGCCTGGGCCTGCCAAACAATGACAACTACAACCAAAAAATAGCCAGGCATTGTGGCAGGCACCTGTAGTCCCAGCTACTGGGAGGCTGAGGCAAGAGAATTGCTTAAGCCTGAGAGTTCTAGGTTGCTGTGTGCTGTGACGCCATGGCACGCTACCGAGGGTGACACTGTGAGACTCTGTCTCAAAAAAAAGTCATCAGAAAAGATCAGCTATACCATATGTGAAAACATAATTAAAATAGATATATATGGTAGCAAATTCAGTCAGATCAACAGAATAGAATAAACAGCTCAGAAATAGATCCAAATTAATATAGGAATTTAATGTATTATAAAATGCCATCTCACATTATAGGGGGAAAGACAATTGGTTCAATATGTAGGACTGGGACAGCTGGGGACATGTCTAAGAGAAATAGTGATTCTGACTTCACTTTGTATGTCAAAACAATGGAGAAAATATTTAATTTAAAATTGAAATAATAAAAGTGCTGGAAGAAAACATGGAACGTTATATGTATATATAATAAAATTTTATATATATATAAAATCTTAGCATGGAGAGGGTTTTGTGCTCATGAAGCCATAAAACAGATGAATGCCCACTTGCTTCTATATAAAGAGCCACTACAAATCAATATTAAAAAAATGATAAGTGGGCAAAGAATGTGAATAAAGTTCACAGGTAGAGAAGAATTCATTTCTCTTACAATATGAAAAGTTGTTCCTTCTCATATAAAATGAGAGAAATGCAAAGTAAAATTACAGTGAGATTATCATTTTCCATCCGTCAAAACTTAGCAATGACCAAGAAATTTGGTAGCACAGTGTATTGGCAAGGGTGTAGCTGGGGGCAGGGGAGCATTATTGGTGGGAGACTAATTTGCTGTGACCAAGATCTACTGTCAAGTGCAAAAGGCAAGGATAGAACAATGTGTAAAGCACACTACCTACCATTTGTGTTTAAAAAAACCCCACAATTTGTATCAATATAAAGTACCTTTGGAAGGACACGTAAGATGCAGGTATCTTTTCTTCTCTTCCCTTTCCTCCCCTTCCCCCTCCCTCCTCTCCTTTCTTCTTTAAAAAAAATAGAAATAATTTTATTTTTCAAATTATAAATATTTTCTTCTCATAAAAAGGAGATTTAAAAGAAAGCAAAAACACTCCCAGTCTAACTAACTAAAGAAAAATCGTTATTAACATTTTGATGTGCATTCTTTCCACTATTTTTCATGATATTTTTGAAATGGCATCCTACCTTGCACGCTACTTTTATTCTGATTTTTCTCATACAACAGCATCTCTTTCTATGTCATTAAATTTAAATCTGCACTCATGATTATTCTTTCAAAAATTGTTTTTAATTAAAAACAATGTTTTGAGATACAGAGTCTCATTCTGTCACTCAAGCTGGAGTACAGTGGCTCAATCATGGCTCACTAAAGCCTCAAACTCTTGGGCTCAAGCCATCTTCCTGCCTTAGTCTCCAAGTAGCCGAGAGTACAGGTATATGCTACCGCACCTGGCAGATTTTTAAATTTTTTTGTAGAGATGGGGGTCTTGCTATGTTGCTCAGGCTGGTCTTGAACTCCTGATCTCAAATGATCCTCCCACCTAGGCCTCCCAAAGTGCTAGGAGGCAGGAGCCACTGTGCCCTGCTACACCATCAGTTTTAATGTGTGGATGCACCATAATTAATTTATTATACCTATTGACTAATAATATTTGGGGCATTTTCCCAATGTTTCATTGTCGTAAACAATATTGTGATAAACACATGTGTATAAATATCTCTGTGAACATACTTGAGTATTTGTATCTGTTAGAAAAATTCTTAAAAATTGAATTGCTGAGTTAAAGTGTAAGCATATTTCAAAGGCTCCAGCACAGACTGACAATTTGCCCGTAGGTACCATTGGACCAGTTGACTCCTCCACCCCTATATATGAGTGCCCATTTCTTCACACCTTCACCTGTTCTGAGCATTATCATCCATTTGGGTCTTTGCTGCAATTAAAGGCTAAAAACTAAAAAGAATTGTATGTCTTTGATTACTTTCGGGACTGAACATCTGTATCGCTTTGTAAGAGCAATTTATATCTCGAGGACATTTATCTCTGTGTGTGAATATTTTCCTAGTTGGACTTTTTAATCCATATTATATTTAAAACTTTTTTTTTTTTGAGACAGAGTCTCATTTTGTCACCCTCGGTAGAGCGCTGTGGCGTACACAGCTCACAGCAATCTCCAGCTCTTGGACTTAGGACATTCTCTTGCCTCAGTCTCCCAGTTAGTTGGAACGACAGGCGCCTGCCACAATGCCGGGCTATTTTTTTGTTGCAGTTTGGCTGGGGCCGGGTTTGAATCCGCCACCCTCAGTATATAGGGCCAGCGCCCCACCCACTGAGCCACAGGCACTGCCCTATATTTAAAACTTTTTATTATGGGAAACATCAAACACATGTAAAAGCAGGCAGACTAGTAGAACGAACCCCCACATAGCCAGTGCCCCGCCTCAACCATTAACACAGTCAATTTTGTTTCGTTGACACCCTGCCAAAATCTCCCCAATTATTTTGAAGCAAATCCCAGACATCGTATCATGTTTTCTGTAAAGATTTCAGTGATACTGTCTTTGAAATATGGAACTTTTTAATGTTTCAGTAAATCAAATCATCAGGAGAAAACAGCCTTTGTGTTATCCCAGCACCATTTCTTGAATAGCTCATTTTTTTCCCCTTGACTGCAAATACCAGCTGGATTTTCTTCTGTTCTGCTCCTTTGATCTGTCTGTTTACTCTGCCACCAGGATTTTACTGCTGCAATTACTACAGGTTTAAAATACATTTTTTCATATTTGATAATGACAAGTGTGCCCTGCTCTTTTTTTTTTAATTTTCTTATGAATTTCCTCACACTTATTCATCCAGAATAATGTGAGACACATTTCATCAAATTCTACTCAAGACTCACTTGCGATTTTGATGGCATTATGGGAAATGTATGGATAAATTGGGGGAAGATTGACATAGTTACAATATTGAGTCTTATCTTTGAAGCAAAGCATAGCCTCCTATTAATTCAAATTGTTCAGTAAAGTACGAGGGCTTTTCTTTAGGTGGTCCTCTTCTTGTTAGGGATCTCTGTTGGAATTTTATATTTTGGTTCCTACGGTGAATGAAATCCTTTTTCTGCTTATATTTTCTGGTGCTTGCCACTCTATAGAAAAGTTAATAAAATTATCTATATTTCTTTGGTAACTACCTGCCTTATTAAATTCTTATTAATTATAATAATTATCACTTGACCTTTGAATGTTCTTTGGAGTCAGTCAGGTTTTAGATTCTCTTTTCCAATAATTAGATCAGGTTTTATTTTTCGTTTGTGATTATATTGACTAGAACTTACTTCCAAACAATATTTCATGATAGCTCTGAACAAGGACATCCTTGTGCCCTTGTAAGGTAGTGTTTCATCTTTCAGAATGACATCAGTTCCTGGTTTAGATTTGTTCTTTTTTAAAAAAATTTATTTATTATTAAATCATAGCTGTGTACATTAATGCAATCATGGGGCACCATGCACTGGTTTTATATACCATTTGACATATTTTCATCACACTGGTTAACATAGCCTTCCTGGCATTTTCTTAGTTATTATGTTAAGACATTTATATTCTACATTTAGTAAGTTTCACATGTAGATTTGTTCTTTATCCTGCTTTGGAATTATCCTTTTACTCCTAGTTTACTAAGAGGACTTTAACAAAAAATGTACATTGGAT
>CAUYPK010138737.1:0-12140 GCA_963574355.1 Loris lydekkerianus
GGTTTGGTCCCTGTCTTAGGTTGACTGAACGCAGAGTGATCTTACCCGTCTTTGGGTACTATGAATGTAATCCACCATGCAGCCTCTCCATATCCTGTCTTAGGTTGTCCCAGTTTTGGGAATCTTACCTGTCATTGGTGCTATCGAGGGCGGTGAAGAATAATAGTTAGATTCTTGGTTAATGAGCCGGTGATATCGGACCTCGACATGATTTAACTGCCTCTGACCTTTTTTAAGGATACAGGGCCCAAAGGTGAAGGGTAAATCAGGGTAGCAGGGGAAGAAGGTAGGGTGAAAAACCATGTAGGCCCATCCACAGGGGATTTTCTAGAATTTCTTTTCTTCTCTTTTCTAGATCTTCTTGGAGTGTTTTGATCTTGTTTTGCACGATCTCAGATCTGTTGGTATAAAAGTAGCACTTCTCCTGCAAAAATAAACAGATGCCTCCCTTTTGGCATGCCTTCTGATTTTTTTTTTTTAATTTTAGTGCTATAACTTCTTTATTCTTTATTTTTACTGAAAAAAAAAAAAAATCTGACCTCCAAGTATGATGGTTCTGACCTGTTTGATATGAGCACTGACCTGATTGTCTATAGTCTTGTTGATTTACTAGTGAATCAGCTACATATTCTTTCCCTTGTGACAAAAGTCATGCAATTGTAGCACTGCCAAGTGATTAGGATGAGTTGAGATAGTTAATAATTTCTCTCTGGAAATTTTATTGGCCTGTGTGGGAGTTAACATGTGATCTTTATTTCATTCCAGTGCCATTATTCTTAATAAAGCTTGCTGGTCCATTTAAAGTAGACAAAGGGTCTTTAATTCCCTATTTGTTCTACATCTTTGAGTGTGTTATCTGTTAGAGCCTCTTGCTAAACATGTCTATTGTCAAAGTTGTAAAGATTTTTATGGTTAAGTGAGAAGTCTATAAACATTTTTCTTTTACCCTTTCCACTCTTCTCTAAAGGAAAGGCTGCATTTTTTTTTTATTATATATACCTGTGAGAGTTTAGAATTATCTTCCTCCGAAGAGCTGAAGTAATATACTACTCAGTTTCTGAGTCTTTTTAATGGAAATTGGTACACTTAAGGAAAAAAAGAAAAATTGTTATCATTAAAGACTTAAATGCCCCAGAGACCCTGTGTTAGGCTCATTGTTGTTACTGTGAACTGAGACATGTAAAAGGCAGCCTGAATCTTGGAGCAGGGCACATGATTGCTTTATAGCTAAACTGCTCTTAAGACAAAAACAAGCTTTAAAGGGCAAAATAACATAGTAATAGAAATACATTGGCATGTGATTTTTTTTCCCCTCCTTTTATAACTGCTATTACTGAGTCAGTTTTAATATAATTCTAAGTTGCTTGATCTAAGTCAAATGGAAAAGAAATCCGGTGCAGGCTTACACCCCTAAAAAAGATAGCAAATGAGTTAAAGTTTATTATTGCAGTTTAAAGAAATGGCTTGTAATTTTGGTTTATTTAATTTTTAAAATGTTTCATGTGTGTGTTATCTTTGTTTTCAGAACTTTAAAGTGCTTCAGTATATATTTAATAGGTCTTAAGAGTTGGATTTTCTTTCTTTGCCTTTCATTTGAAACTAGGTAATATAGAAAAATTAGTTTAATATTCTAGGCTAGAATACTGCATTTCTGTATTCTTGTTTTACTGACTCGTGTTATACAGAAAGCAGAGATAGTGTGCAAAATAGTGGCATTTCTAGAAGATACAGTGGAAATGTAATGTGCTTTGGGTGCTCCTCAATACTTGACTGTTGACCATCTACTATAAACGATAGGATTTAAATTCTCATGGACTAAATTTTCTAAGACATGTATTTTTATACAGCAAAAGTAGAAATATAAAAGGGGAATATTGAAGTTTTAGGTAGCAATTATAGTTATAATAGAAAAGTATATTATTTTGGAAAAGTAATATAAGTAACTGCTAAGGTGTTGAAGATGAAAAGTGAGGAAAAAAGGAGCAATACAAGATTATTTTAGCAAACTTCTAAGCATCCAAGAGGATTCAACTCCATATGGAAAGGTGGATTTAAAAAAAAAAATACAGTTGACTTTCAGTATGTTTTTGTCTGGTATAATTCTGTGTACTATAAAACACAATTTGAGTAAAATTTTGCTTATTTTCATTTCTTTAACACCAAGTAAAATCATTAATATTTATATTAATTATGAGAAATGAAGATTGGAATAAATACCTTTTACTGTGAGAATGAAGATAATTATTTTCCACATTGCCCTACAATGTGGATTGGATTCTGGTAAGTGATGAGTTCTTTATTTACAGGATGGGGAAGTTGCAGTGTTAAGTGTGGTTATACGTTTGGATGTTCCAAATTGAGAACTGGGCTAGAGGTAAATTGCTCTTCATCAGCCTGTGGGAAGGTCCAGCAGCTGCAGAGAAACCCAATAATGAGACTGGACATGACGTAGGTGACCAGAGAGGAAGGAGAATTGCTGGTTGGTGGAGTAGCCTAGGACAATTACGAGAAAAGTTATGTTTGATGGAGATTTGAGTACTTTATTCCAATTCCTTATGTAGTCTCATGTGAATTCTAGATCACTCATTAATGTTTTCAAGATAAGCAGATTTTTTTGAGGCTCATGTCGAGAGGGTCAGCATTCTACTTATTGGCAAACACTGGTCTGTGAGTCAACTTGGTAGGAATCTGGGTTGCATTAGACTGTAAGGTCTGAAGGAGGGAAATTTTTTAGACGAAGAGACCAAGTAGCTGCTGTAGTCAACTATGGGTCTGACTGTGAGCTGAAGTCAGGGGGTAAAACTTTTAACTATACTTATGTAGTCTGAAAGTATCTCCTCCTATATGTGTTAATTAGTCTGGCAGTTTTAACATTTCAGTATGTTCTTTGATACTCTTCTGGGAGATAGAGCTTAATTTTTCTCCTCTTGAGTGTGGGCTGCGCTTAGTGACTCTCTTCTAATAAATACATGGAAAGGGAAGAATACAAACTTTATTGTAGGTAAACTTGGCAGACATAACCTTTTCTTGAGTGTTCAGGGTTAATCTCACCGATCATGAGTCAGGTTGACATCATGTACCCTAGAATGTGATGCAGTGAGAGGGGCACTTTAACTCTGTTATATCCTTCCCCTAAATTTATGAGCTCTGTCTAGTCATAAGAAGATATCAGACAAACCCAAATTGAGGAACTTTCTACAAAGTACCTGACAAATAGCCTTCAAAATGTTAAGATGAAAAAAGATAAGGAAAAGTCTGAGAAATTTTAATACATCACAGGAGCCTAAGGAGACAAACTGACTAAATACAACGTGAATTGGATCTGGGAACAAAAAAGACACTAGTGCAACCACTAGTAACATTTGAATAAAGGCTGTAGATTAATAATAGTTTGTAATTGGGGTGGTGCCTGTGGCTCAAAGGAGTAGGGGGCCGGCCTCATATGCTAGAGGTGGCGGGTTCAAACCCAGCCCCCGGGAAAAAATGCAAAAAAAAAAAAAAGAAATGCAATAAAAAATGGTGTTGTATTAAAAAAAAATAATAGTTTGTAACAATGTTTAGGTCCTATTTTGGTAAAGGTACTACGGTTATATAAGATACTAATTTTGGGGAAAGCTGTGTGAAGTGTATGTGGGAACTCTGAGGTATCTTGACAACTCTTTTGTAAACGTGAGATTATTTCATAACAGAGATTTAGAACCCATTCAGGAGATTATTTTCCTGAAGAAAAGACTAAAATGATCAGTTCTGAAAATAGGAAAAGTTTTGACCTCTTTGACTTAAACTAAAAAATGTTTATTTTTCAACATCACTGGAGAAACTTCTAGTATGTGAAGGACATATTTTGCCAGTTTGAAAGTGAAATTGTCAGAGATTATAAGAGATATGTATTTATACATTCAAAATGATTAGTTTAGTGCCTAATATGTGTCCAGTAATGTCTTAGATAGAAATAATGTGACTATAACAGACAAGGTGTTTGGCCTTCTGGAACACCATACTTACACCATAGTGACCTGGAAACTTTTGTATTACTATCTAGAAATGGAAACATCTGGGTAAATGATGATTATTTTGACTCAAGTAAAATTTTCAGTGTTTATTCTGAGTGTCTATTTAAATAAGCACAAATAATTGTGCACATATATATGCACATATATATTAATTAAAATACAGTGAACTCTTGGGAAATAGTAACAAGTCTTTCTTATTTTTCAATGTAAGATGTTATAGATTTTCAAAATTTAATGTTTGTAAATTATAGGAAAAGCTCAGAAATGGACTAATTACTGTTAGGAAACTGGAAAAATTCCTTCTGTGGATAATTTTTGGGGTTCAATTTTTTTTTTCTTTCTTTTATTTTGAGAAAGAGTCTCATTCTGTCACCTTGGGTAGAGTGCTGCCATGGCATCAGCTCACAGCAACCTCAAACTCTTGGGCTCAAGAGATCCTCTTGCCTCAGACCACCACAACACCTGGCTAGTTTTTCTATTTTTGGTAGAGACAGGGTCTCGCTTTTGCTTAGGCTAGTTTCGAACTCCTGAGCCCAGGAGATTCACTCTTCTCGGCCTCTCTGAGTGCTAGCATTATAAGCATGAGCCACTATGCCTGGCCTTCAAATTCTTAAGTAAGTTAAATTCAAGAGTTATAGCACAAGGCTGTCAATTTTAAAAGTTCAGCAGGTGACTCATGTTTTTACATCAGCAAGCAGAGAGAGGAGGAGGAAATAATTTGAAATAAGAAGAGATACACAAAATCACATTGGAAGGATCATTTCATCTTAGCAGCTACTGGTTGAAGGCTGCAGAATCTTCCAAGTTAGGTTTTGAACTCAGCTTTGGAATGGCTCTTCGATTTGGGACAAGCCCTGCTTGTTTGAAGTTGTTTACTCCTATCCCCTTTTTCTGTTGTGTCCTCAAAGAATCTCACCTGACTTGGGTGAACCTTTGCTGAGTACTCATTTGGAGTGACTTCCACTCAGGAGTTTGAAACCCAGAGTGGAGGCTATCATTTGATGAAACTTGTCAGCTGCCTGGAATCTTCCTTCTAATCGTCCCTTTATGGAAAACCTTACACTGGTATTTAGAGTGATAAAGTAGTATTGTTAGATTGAGTTAAAAGAAAGACAAAAAAATATTGAAAAGAAGGATAACTGATTAAGTTTAACTCATTAAAAATAGAGCTAGGTTGGAATGATAATGTAGAATAAGACAGTTCAAAAATTTGCAAAATGGGCTTGGTGCCTGTAGCACAATGGTTATGGCACCAGCCACATGCACTGAGGCTGGTGGGTTCAAACCCGGCCCGGGCCAGCTAAACAACTATGACAACTGCAACAAAAAAATAGCCAGTTGTTGTGGCGGTGCTGATTGTCCCAGCTACTTGCGAGGTTGAGGCAAGAGAATCGTTTAAACCCAAGAGTTTGAGGTTGCTGGGAGTGTAGTGCCACGGCACTCTACTGAGGGCAAGAGAGTGAGACTGTCTCAAAAAAAAAAAAAAAAAAAAAAAATTATAAAATGAATTAATTAAAATTGTAGCAGTAGCTTCTTCATTATCTTTTTTTTTCATACTTCTGCCACACACATAGAGTAATTGGATGGGGAAAGACCGAGGAAGCATGGAAAAAGTAGAGATGCTAGCAGTAATTTTTGAGTTTCTAGGATAATATTATTTGGGAAAAATTTATAAACATATCCCACCTGCTAAAATTGAATAATTTATGCATACAGAATTAAATATTATTATAAATTCCTCTTATTCTACAATAAAGAGCAAACATTAAACATCAGAATCGTTTGTTATTTATAATACTTAACAGACATTATGATTTGTAATACTATATCAACATCAGTAATGCAGTAATAATAATAGCTGTCTTTTATTTCAAACTTGTTATGCAGTGTTATCCATATGTGCTTTCCAAGTAACAACTGTTTAGTCTTCCCCACCACCCAAGAAAGTTGTATTATTATTTCAATATGGAGAAGCAGTGCCACTCAGTGATTAAAGGCAGGCAGCTGGAATCTTATCTTGTCTCTGTCACTAGCTAGGTAACCTTGGGCAAGTTATTCAACCCTGCATGCCCCAATATCTCCCTTAGTAAAATGGAATTGTCATGAGGATTAAATATGTATATGTAATATATATATTTACTTACACTATAAAAGTGTTATAATTTTATACTCAAATCAGTTTTCACTTTGATGATATACTTCTATGCCTTTTTACTCAATTGCTATTTTATTTGTGAGAAAATGGCAGAGGGAGCTGTGATCTCATGGGTAGGGGCCATGCTTATTTATAGACACATGTATTAGCAGTCCTAGCACAGTGTCTGACACATAGTAAGTGCATGTAGAAAATATTTGTCAAATGTGTAAGTGAATGAAATTGATTATGATTGAGCATACTTTCATCAAAGTAGTTTTTACATATTTTTCTGTTTACCTAAAAGTTTTTTTTTTTTTTTTTTTCCTTCTATTGATCTTGTTAGAAAAGGCTTCTGACAACCTGGCTTTTCTCAATTTGGAATGGCCTTTGTATATGCACCTTGCTAAGTCAAAATGTTAAAATTAATGGAATGCATTTCAGGTGTCATGAAAGATTGCTAAATCTTTCATGTTAAATAAATGGAATGCATTTCAGGTGTCATGAAAGATTGCTCCAAGTATAGTTTTTTTCTTAAATTCAACTTTGTATGAACATAGAAACAAATTAACGTAATACACAGTGTTTTGTGTATGAACATAAACACTTTTGTTTTAATGTCATTAACTTTTGGTATTTGTATTTTCTGAAAGTTCTTTTTTCCTAGTTTGTTAAAGAAGGGAACCTGCAGGAAAGAATTTCTATGTGAAATATAGTTTGAAGAACCAGTTTTGTGTTGTGATAAAATGTCATATATATAGTAATGATGCAATAAGCCTGTTATTATCCTGTTGTTAGCATTTTTTCATAATTGATAAACTAGCTAGTTTTTGGTAGTTTGTCTAAATAGTTGAATAGTTCATATTACTCTTAAATACTATCATTTCATCAAGTGGTGAGTTTTGTTTGTTTTCAAGGAAACTGTTAGCTATCTAGGCTTTCCCCAAAGATGGGGAAAAATGAAACTAAATGAAAATTAGGAAGAGCAGGAAGTTGTTTATATTTTATCCCTACTGAAGTGTTCTTAAGGTTTTAGTGAATAAGCAGCTTGCAATTTATTCACAGATTTTGTGCAACTTATATGTTGTCCTCAACCTGATAAATCAATAGTGAATTCTAGTGGGGACTTCCAGTTTCAAACATATTTTAGAATAATACATTTTTTTCCCCATCTCTTTCATTCTAGGCTCTGAAGAAACAAGAAGCTAAAGCAGACGAGAATGAGGGAGCAATGAAAAATAAGTTAAGGCAAACTGAGACTGAGAAGAATCAAGTAAGATTTTATTTATTATTTTTATTTTTTGCTTTTAGAATATGAAAGTGTAAGTATATTTTATATTAGAGAGAAGAGAGTCATGGGGGGAAATAAGAAAGAGAGAGAGAGGAGAGCAGAGAGCAGGGAGTGAGAGAAGGGAAGATGAGGGGACAAGAGAATGGCGCGGTGTCCCAAGGAAAGAAGGAAGAAGGCACAAGTCATGCAGGATTTTAAAATTTGTCTTTCAAAAAGTAATGTGATTTGAGGCCAGCGATACTTGTTGACTGCCTTGAAATGTGTCCCTAATGTCATTTAGAATATTTTCTTTATTCTTTTTTGAAACTCTAGCTTGAACAAGAATTGGAGCTATCTAGAAGATTATTGAGCGAATCAGAAGGCAACAGAGAAACCCTTTTACGACAGGTAAGTCTATAATACTAAGATAATATGCTTTTCGTTAAATCATACATTGTCCAAATGTCTTTTTGAAAGGAAAAAATTTTGTCTAGAAATATTTTTTCCTAAGGATTGTATATTAGCACACATAAGAAAAAGATGAAATCCTTTCAGGAACTTTCAGAGAAAGCTGGCACACAGCACCGCCTGAAGGTCCCACTGTGGCAGGGCAGCTTGCTGATTGCTGCTGGAATTTACTAGCTATCTCTCTTAGGATGAGCAGCATAAAAGAAAGACTGGATGTGTAAGATAAAATTTTCCCAGGAACTTAATTTTATTTATTTATTTATTTATTTTTATTATTATTGTTTTAGCTTAATTTTATTAAAGGAGGCATTGGCAGTAAAAGAGGAAGTAAAATGCATAACACAGACCTTTGCATCTTCAAGTCACTGTGAATACATCATTGTCTTTCACTCATGTTTTCAAGATGCTACATGGCCTCTTGTAATTAGAGATACGGCTTAATTTTTAAGTATAACATTTTGCAGTCCGCTAGCCCATAATGGGAGTTTGGAGCTTCAGCTAGTTAAAGTTCCATAACTTTAAAAAGCCAACTATGTACATTTATGTGGGTTTCTATTAAGTGTGAAATGTCTGGTTTCCTTAAGTACTAAGTTTGACAGTTGATATCTCTGGCATTTCATTTTGACTCTTGTTTTATTTTTATTGTCGAGGTACACTTTCATTCTTTCAAAAGCACATTTTGGCTTGTGATTGTCTTTCAGATTTTTTTTTTAGAGTAATTTTTGTGGAACCATGGGTAAGTCAAAAATTCATGACATTTTTGAATATGAGTTCTTCTGCGGAACCAATGCAGCGCAGACAACTCAAAATATCAATGAAGTGTTTGGGAAGGATGTGGCTAATGAATACACAGTACCTCAGTGGTTTGAGAAGTTTCATTCTGGTGATTTTAATCTTGAAAATGAGTCACATGGCTGACCTGAGACTAAAGTGCATAATGTTGAGTTGAAAGCTGTATATGTGTGAATTATCAGCAAAGTTTGATTTTACTAGTCCAGTGATATTTGACCATTTAAAATAAATTGGCAAGGTGAAGAAGCTGGATACTTGAGTTCTGCATGAATTAATATATAATAAACTTTTTATTTGAAATTGGACATTTGATATTGAATGACCAAAATAGGACCTTAACTGCCTCCCAGACTTGTTTAATACAAACTTCTTCTGTTTTGAGTTGTGTGTTACATAACTCACCTACATAATATGCCAGGTAGACAAAGATGTCAGTTATTATAGATGTTTAGAAGGAGTGTTACATTTCGACAATTGGTGCTGAAAATACATCATAGCACCTATTTCACAAAACGTTTAAAAATGTTCACTGACTTTGTTCTACAGCCAGTGGTCACATGGAACTAATTTTGGCAGAGTTCAGATTTTCTTTCTGGAAGTTTATATTTGTTTCCAATTCCATTACAGCTTTTTTGGAACTCGAATTTATAATCTCTAATTTCAGTTTTTGAAGCAAGAGAATTCTTTGTTCAGGTGGTCAAGGCAACTTCAGCTGAATCTTTTTGCCACTGCTAACTTGCTTAATGGTCATTAAGGAAGTATCTGGTATATGCTAGGTAATTTGGTACTCTAGAAATATAAAGTGAAGGATATAGTTCTTGACTTCAAAGAGTTTATAATTTGTTGAACAGCATTTATTGCATATTTTAAGCACTGTTTGATATCAAAATGTGCTATTCACATGAAAGAAAATAGTTGAAACAGAGAAAAACATACCCTACTCTCTTGGAGATGGTTTGGGTTAATAGCAGTGGAGTGGATTAAGGGCAAAATACTGTATATACTCGAGTATAAGCCAAGTTTTTTCCTGCACAAAATTTGTGCCGAGTTCGGGTTTTTTGGCAGAAATTTTGTGCCGAAAAAACTCAGCTTATACTCGAGTATATACGGTAATAGATTTAAAAAATAGTGGTCAAATTTTTTGTCACAGTGGGCAGAGAGAAGGAAGACATTCATTCTTTGTGGAAGGAATGGGAAGAATAAAGAAATGGAGCAGGAAACTGTTCCAGAGGGCTTGGTGTAACAAAGGGATTAACTTGGTTTCAACTTGTGTTTATAATAGCCTGTTAGAAGTAACTTTTTTCCCACGGAGAAATAATTTATAATAACACGTAGGTTCAGTTTTTCCCTGATTTTGAACTAATAAAAGTTTGCTTTTGACCTTTTGTACTTAGATAGAAGAGCTACGAGCACAACTTTGCAAAGCAGAGGGCGATCGAAAGGGTTTGCAGCAAGTATTTCCGATTTCCAAGCAACAGTCAAACCATCAGGATGAACAAGGAATTGACTGGGGGTTTAGGAGAGGTATAATTCTGACTTGTGGGTTTTTTTGGTCTTTCTTAGAAAATACTTTTTATTCTCGTGACTGCCTTCCTTATGTTATGCTCATTTCATGCTATTTCATGATCTATTACAAACTTTTCTGAGAAATTGATTGTTATTTAGCATCTAATTTTAATGTCTTTTCTGTTTTCTAAACCCACTTCAGTTGTCAGACATGGTCATCCCTGGGGCTTTCTAGAACCTGACAAGTAATAGTGGAAGTTTTTCTGTTCTCCTATTCTCATACCTAACTGTGTGTGTACTTTGTCCTTAAATTCTAAATGCCCCTTTATTTTTTACTTTCCTTGTCTCAGTTTTAAATATTTGAAAAATTAAAATTAAGATCCTGTCTTTTTTGTTATCTGCAGATTGGTGACAAAAGCCAGTCACATTCTGGAAGTGGTGATAAGCCATGCCACTGGCTTTTTCTTATGTGGATTAGGAATACTTTGTGTTTGAAATACGTTATTATAGAATACCTTCTCAGTGGAGTTGTTAATTTAAATTGTGGAAATAATATTCTGGATGTCAGTTTAGGTTTAAAAAAAATGGTAATGTTGAGATTTTATAATGGGTTCTAATAGGTGAGTCCAGATTGCTCAGCTTGTATGTTATTTCCATAATGAGGCTTCCTACTGAAATGCCCGAATTATTGGAGAAACTCTTGTAAGCACTTGATGTACTATTAAATTCAGGGAAGATAAATATTTGCCCAGGCTTCCCAAACATTATATGTTTCCTAAGCTAGAATTATTCCCAGATAATCTTCAATGGATGACAAATTTTGATAAGCTATCCTAATACACTGAGTTAGTCCATTTTGTATTGCTATAAAGGAATGCCTGAGGCGAGGCAATTTATAAGGAAAAGAGGTTTATTTACCGCATAACATCTGCCCACCTTCTGGGCGAAGGCTTTTGTGTTGTATCAGATCGTGAAGGAGGACAAAGGTGGGGAAGTGAGCATGCGTGAAGAGGGATCAAAGCAGAGGGTCATCCTGTCTTTATAACAACCCATTTTCTTAAGAGGGAACTAATCCTTTCCCCCAGAACCAATCTAGTCTGGTAGGACAGCAAGAACTACTCACTACCACAGGAAGGGCAAGGCACTAAGCCATTCTTGAGGGATCAATCCCCATGACCCACACACCTCCCATGGGCCCTGCTTCCTGACACCACCACACTGGGGATCAGATTTCAAGGAGGGATTTGGTGGGGGCAGACCAGCCATGTCCCAAACCAAAGTATGTATCTATTTGTTTGCCATTACTTTCACTTAAGTTTTGTGTGGCTTTACAATTTAAATATCATTTGACATCAATTATTAAATTTTATTTATTTATTTATTTATTTATTTATTATTAAATCATAGCTGTGTACACTAATGCAATCGTGGGGCACCATACACTGGTTTTATATACCATTTGACACATTTTCATCACACTGGTTAACATAGCCTTCCTGGCATTTTCTTAGTTATTGTGTTAAGACATTTATATTCTACATTTAGTAAGTTTCGCATGTACCCTTGTAAGGTGTACCACAAGTGTAATCCCACCAATCACCCTCCCTCCGCCCATCCTCCCCCTCTCTCTCCTCCCTCTCCCTCTTCCCCATATTCTTAGGTTATAACTGGGTTATAGCTTTCATATGAAAGCCATAAGTTAGTTTCATAGTAGGGCTGAGTACATTGGATACTTTTCCTTCCATTCTTGAGATATTTTACTAAGAAGAATATGTTCTAGCTCCATCCATGTAAACATGAAAGAGGTAAAGTCTCCATCTTTCTTTAAGGCTGCATAATATTCCAAAACTATTAGATTATTCATCAGATTTCATTAACACATCGGAATTGTTGGAAAAAGACTCTGGGATGTTTGTTATCTTTGGTGTACATCTTTGAGAACTAGAAAAATCTTAAG